>NW_004624850.1:4147909-4170454 GCF_000247695.1 Heterocephalus glaber | reverse complement strand
GCCCGGGGCAGCTCCTGTGGGGGCGGGGTGCGCGGGGAGCGCGCTGGTTTTCTTCATTCTTAACATAGGCATTTAGAAGGGTGAACTTTTCTTGAAGTACAACGTTTGTATTTGTATTTTTAAAGGTAACATCTATATTGTAGTATTTTAAAATAAGTCCACATCATAAATATAATGTAATAATTAAGGAAAGCTTTAAAAGGAAAGTCAGGCAAGAGGATGAAAATAAAATTCACCATAATCCTCTTTCCCAGAAATGAAGAACTGCTATTACCATATTTGGTTGCCTTCCTGCAGTTTCTCACTTTTATGCATTATTTTTTAAAAGTCATAATATTGTGCCTAGTTTTAGGAATTCACACACATTTAAAAACTATAGGATCATTTTCCTTTTTGAAATCCTTACGAGCCTTTTTAGATTGGTTGAAACTGATTATTTATATTTTTAATTAAGTCTTCTACTTTTACTGGAAAAATAGGTACAATATTTTTCTATAAGGTTCAGAGTTCAGACTGTGTAATGAATGCATATATCCAACTTCATTCATAATACTGTTTAAATAACACATCTCTTTTTTCCTTGCCCTCAGCTACATGTCAAAGATTCACTAAATTATGTTGCAATCGCCAGCTCTTGTGCACCTGTCACCTTTTCTGTAGTATTTCTGTTTTCCATTTACATAGACTCTCCCCCTCCTCTCTCTCATAATTCTGGATTGTCTTACTTTCTTTTTATCCTTCATTTTGTTCTGTTTCATGCCTTTGCATACTTTTCTGATATGACTGTTACTATTTTCCATGTTAACGTGTAAATCTTTTGCCTTTTCAATCTTTCTAATGTTATTTAGGTTTATTTCTTATAAACAGCATATAAGTTGATTTTATGAGGTAGGAGGAGATAGTGTGGTTTTCTTTTGTTTTGTTTAGTTTTTGGTACCGGTGATCAAACTCAGGACCTTGTGCTCCTGAGACAGGTCACCTGGTGGCACCACTGTGCTAAATTGCTGGCCCTGCGATGGTGAGGTTCTGATTTTCATTTTCCAGTAATTAGTGGTATGAATCATCTTTTGTGTGCTTATTTGCCATCTTTAATTTTCTTTGGAGAAATAAGTATTAAAATTATTTGCTTATTTTTAAATCAGTTTTGTTAAGTTGAAATTCCTTGTATAAAGTAATGCCTTGATTCAGGAACACTTCTGTTTGCAAACAGTTCCTTTCCCAAACAAAAGCATTTGCAAAATTTTGCTTGCATTTGCAAACTGGGTATCAGGTGACAAACAGGACCACCACGCCCATCTTCCCCACACAAACACAAACACAGCCATCCATGTTCCCCAAAATGTAAAACAAATCAAGTTGATAAACCAAGGCACCACTGCATTTTGGATATTAACCTTGTATTAGATAATATCATTTGTAAATATTTTCTCCCATTCTATAAATTGTTTCCTTACACTCACAGAAGTTTTAAAGTTTGATATGGTTCCATTTATCTGTTTTTTATTTTATTTCCAACATTTTTTATGCAGGGAGTCATTGCTCAATTCAGTGTTTGGATTCCTGATTCTTCTGAGAGTTTCATAATTTTAGATCTTGTGTTTCAATCTTCTGTCCGTACTGAGTCCATTTTTGAATGACGTATAAGATAAGGGTCCAATTTCATTCTTTTGCAGGTGGGTATCCAGTGTTCCCCACATCATTTGTTGAGGTTATTTTTTGCCATTGTGTAGTCTTGGCACCATTGGCAAATCATTTGGCCAGATATTGAAGAGTTTATTTCTGGGCTCTCTATTGAGTTCCCCTGGTCGATGCATCTGTCTTGATGCCAGCACCACATTCTCTTAATTATTGTTGTTTTGTAGCATGTTTGAAGACAGGAAGTGTGAGGCCTCCAGTTGTGTTGTTTCAGGATTGGGTTGGCTATCTGGAGTCCTTTGAGGTTTCATAGAGCTTTAAGGATCACTTTTTTCTGTTTCTGCAAAGAATGCCATTAGGGTTTTGGTAGACATTTCCTTGAATCTGTAAATTGCTTTGTGTAGTGAGGACATTTTATCAGTATTATGACTTCCAATCTACAATATATCTTCATTTGTTTGCATCTTTGATTTATTTAAGTGATATTTTGTAGTTTTATTGTAGAAGTCTTTCACTTCTTTGGTTATGTTCATTCCTGGATATTTTTATTCTTTTTCATGCTATATATTGTTTGTGCTATAGATCAATTTCTTAATTTTCTTCTCATGTTTGTCATTGTGAGTGTATAAAATGCTGCTGATTCTGTATTTTTATTCTGCAATATTACTTTCATTGGTTCTAATACTTTTTTATTACTATCTTTAGGTGATTCTGGATATAAGCTTTTGTTACCTGTGAACAGAACTAATTTTATGGTTTTTTCCATTTGTATGCCTTTCTATTTCTTCTCTAATTGTTCTAGTCAGAGCTTACTAGTTGGAGTTATGCAATGTGTGAATAGTGGTGGTGAGACTGGGTCTTCTTGCCTTTTTCCTGATATCAGAGCAAAAGCTTTCAGTTCCTTCCTGTCAGTATGATCTGCAGTGTGAGATTTTCGTATATACCGTTTTCTGTTATATAACATTTTCTGCCATTTTCCATGTCCTCAATTTATTGATTTTTTAAAAAATTAGAACTGGGTGTTTGGTTTTATTAAAATGTTTTTCTGTATGGATCAAGGTGATCACGTGGTTTCTGTTCTTTATCTTGTTATGTGGTGATCGATTTTCATATGGTTAACAAACTTGCATCCCAGTAGTGAGTTCCCCTTATCTCCTGAGTTTGGGGGTTTCTACTCAGCCCTCCCTTCTGCAGCCTCTTTGGTGCTATACAGAGTCATGGTGCTGGAGCACCCCCCTAGTGTCTACATATGATACAACTGGTAAATGTGGTACAGGTGGTACCCATGGTACTGCAGACTCTGGTGCAAGATTCATGGTCTGTTTTCAGGGATCCCCTACCTAGGTTCTTTTCCTGTTGCTACTTGGATACAGCAAGACACAAAGCAGTCCTTCTGGCCCACGAAAAGGTAGATGTTTTGGAAAACTTCCACAGCAAAGGAGTATGGCACTTTAAATTTCCAATACTAATTCATCAGAGTACTAATTTTCCCATAATCTTTTCAGTTGAGTGACCTGTATGAGATATATCTCCATTTGTGTTTGTCCCATTCCCGTCCCTCCCTTCAACTCTTCTTTTTCTTTGTATTTATAAAAGCTTTGTTTCCATTTTTTCCATTCTATTTTATCTTGTTGTTTCCCCCTCCCACCTCCCTCTTTCCCCTTCCCATTTAAACATTTCCTTCCTATATTCCAATAGCTATTACACATTTTGGACCTTATTTACCCTTTTGGTTTCTCACACCAGAGAAACAATGCAATATTCAAACATGTGTCTGATTGATGAAGCTTATAGTCTCAAGGTGCAGCTGTTTACCTAGAAAGGTTATCTTTCTCTTGTTGTTGTTATTGGTATTGGGGATCGAACTTGGGACCTTGTGCTTGCAAGGCAGCCGCCTGAACCACTGAGCTAAATCCCCGGCCCTAGGTTATCTTTTTTTTAGTCTGAGCAGTAAGTTCTTCATTGTATAAAAAACCACCACATCTTGTTTATTCATCCATTGATGGGAATTTGCCCATCTTGTTTCCAAGTTTACCTATTACATATTGTGCTACTATAACATGGTTGTGCATATATTGCTGTGGTATAAAGCTTTTAATTATTTTGGGAAGATACTTCCCATACTTTTCATAGTGGATGAAATTTATGTGCTCCTTAAAACCAGCAATGAAAAACTAAGAAATCTGTCTATGATTTCAGTGTTTCAAGAACTTCAAGTTTTATGTCAGGAACACATAGATGCTTCAGATACAGCAGGCACAGAAGGAGGTGTGATTTTCCATCCAAGGAGTTCATTCTCTCTCAAGATGCTGTGATCAGGGTCATCACTGAGAGATCTGTTTGATTTGAGGAGGATTTTCTTTCCTGGGTTGCCTTCAGCTTCATTTCAGTTTCAGTAGGGACCATGTAGGTCTTCCACAAATGTCCATAGCAGTTTTCCTTAATGAATAAAACAGTTTCAGATTATATCCCCTGGATGGTCCAGAGTGGAGGATCCACAGCAGGTTGTAACTTTCAGGTCCACATGGCTAGTTATTCACACTCAGACAGTGATCTCAATCACAAAGCGCAGAGTTCAGTGCTGTGACCTAGAGTGAGGGGACAGCAGGTGGTGACTGCAAGGTGCAGTCTTTGTGAGGCCTTCAGTCTGCCTCCCTGCTGGGGCTGGATATCTTTTACTTGGCCTTGTTTCCTTTCATGACCCCATTGCTCCAGCTTGAGTGGTTACTGAAGCAGGTGGTTTCCTATTTAGAGGGAACTCAGAATTGCTATTGGTTAGATCTGCAGTGCCTCTAAAAAGCCTCATGTGGATCAATTCACAGATGAACCCATAGCTCAATGTGTTAGGAGGGGGGCTTGGTCAGAGAGGTGATTCCCTGGGGCTGTATCTTCCTCTCTGGCTCCTCCCTTCCCTCTCTGCTTCCTGGCCCCTGTGGATGCTTGGAGCAGCTTTCCTCCCTGGCAGCCCCTTCCACCATGCCTTTTCTGTGTGAGCTGGCCAACCAGGGACTAAAGCTTCTGAGACTGTGAGCCAAAATAAACCTGTCCTCCTTTAAGTTGTGGGTGTCAGGGATTGTTTTTCAGTGTCAGAAAAGTGACTAAAACATTATATTTGTAGTAAATGCTGTTCAATATGTACTGATAACTTTGCTAAGTGAAAGAAGAGTGCACACTGTATTCATCAATAGGTTAAGTGCAAGTGCTGGAAACCCAATTCAAACTAATTTCAGCAAAAAGTAATCCAGTCCTGTCATTGGGAAGCCATGTTTTCCTGGATACAGGCACTATGCTCTACTTTTCAAATCACACTACTTGCACTGGGCTGCCTCTCCTCTCATGTGAGCTTTCTACAAACTGGGGGCAAGGACTCAACCAGTAGCTCTAAACTCCCAGCAGTACAAATGGAAATGAAAATAAAACACAAAAAGCACAGGAGCAGCAAAACTCTCCCTGTCTGCCTGGGGCTCCCTGGTGGTTCCCTGGCTGCCATTGCCCTGTTTGTGCTTTGCTCAGCTCCAGGTGGGCACCAGGTCCCTGTACATCACATGCTCTTACCTGAGAGGGAGCAATGACCCTCTGAGGAAAACCAGAGTCCTGTTCACAGAAGGGACAACTGTTGGTGGCAGACCAGAGTAACAAAGAATTCCCTATAAATCAGACTACCTAAAATGGATGCAGTCTGTTTATTCCTTCTGATGTTGCAAGATCTCCCCTCTGGGTTAAGCAATCCTGAACTAAAGTGGCACAGGAGAACTGTGGTATTTTAGGACTATGGATCTGCTTGTGTTGAACTTGGTAGGATGCTGTGTTATCGTGCCGCAGGGAAGGTCAGTGTACTGAGAGACCCTGAGGAATGCCAGCTGCTATTGGAAGATAGTACTGAGGACACCACTCTAGTTCAGTCTCTGTGTCATAGGATGCCATGGGCAAAAACACCAGGAAGAGTCACACTGTTTCCAAATACCTTTGCGAGTTCACTTTGTGAACACTGTGACTTCTGAAATGGATAAGGTGCCCTTCCTTGCCTTCCTAGAGTGACAGAGACAGTTTGACACCTTGTCTTAATCAAGTCTAGCCGGCTTCCAGGCATGGCAAGTTTTTAGTGTTAACCTCACTCCTTTATCGGTACCTTACATTTCCTTCAGTAGGATTGTCCAATTGTTATTCTTTTGGACTAGGAATCTTTTATAAACTTCCTTAAACCTTTTCTGAGAAAAAGTTGAAATATATATATATGTGTGTGTGTGTGTGTGTGTGTGTATATATATGTACATATACGTAGAGAGAGAGAGAGAGAGAGAATTTTGTGAAAATTTCACTCTATGCATTGGAAAATCACCACAAAATCAGTAAATCTGCTTGGCTTTGGCAAGAAGGTCATTAACAGCATCTATTTGGGTTTCAGTTTCAGACAAAGAAGTTATGAACACCACAGAATGGGTAGGCTGATGAAGGGGTCATTTTTTACCCAATGGAAACCATTTTGAGCTTTGAATAGATTGTGAGCTCTTACACTAAGATAAGCAATGGCCTATGTCAGTCTAGGAAAACCATGCTTAAAGGTGAGCTGTATCCAAACTGTGTTCATTTATTTGGAAGTTAACTTTTCCTTTCAATTATCTATTTGCCATGTAATGTCAGTTAAGGAAAAGAAAAGTTTTCATTGGATTTAAAGTGGAAATGCTCAGCTATGGCTCATGGACCAGTACTGTCCCATCTTCAGTTTTTCATATGAATTTTACTGAAAGAGACATACTCATTTATTAACTGTGTTTGGGTGGTTTGGGGGCCCTCACAGTGGAGTTTAGTGGTTGTAACACAGACAATATGGCAGACGGTAAACTTGACTATGCGCTCTAGGAAGGCAAGCGCCTTGCCTTTTGGTACACTTAATGACACCATATTGATGCTTAAATACTTATTTACTAAAGAAGGCATGAATGAATGAATGAATGAATGAATGAATGAAATGAAAAATTGAAATAATTTTATTTTACAAAAATAATATGATGCGTATAATACATTTGAGGAGGACTTGTGAGTGAGTGGCACTTCAGCTGGGTCTCGAAGTTGGGGTGGGGCTTGGCCAAGGTGAGAGGCAGAGAGAAGTCACTGCAGAACTGTATGTGGGTGGCATTGGGTACAGAATGAGACAGACAGACAGCAAGGCACTTGATTGGGAGAGGAATCACATAATGTGTTAGCAGAGCTGAGTCCCCCAGAATTGTTTTCTATTTTTAAAGTAATTAGAACATAATTTACAGTACTTTGTTTTTAAAGGCAGTATTTCCCCCAAATAATACCCGAAGTCTTCATTTGAGCAAAAACATTAAATCTACCTTGTTTATTTTTATAAGTGTTCTCATTATTTTGTCAAACAGATGCAGGTCCTGATTCCACTGGACCTGTCTTATAAAACTGCGGAGCAGTGGGAGAGAGAGTGCCGCTCCAAGCAGCTTGTGAAGTGACTGGGGTCTGCTCAGTGTGGCGAAGTCTGGGAAGGCTGTGGAACACCACCGCTCCAGTAGCTGTGAAAACATGAAGACCAAGTGTGAGAATGTGGTAGGTTAACGCAATATACTGACTTTTATGAGCACAGTTTTGCACTGTGAACACCCAGGAGGTGATAGGGCCACAATTGCTGGCACTGAGCAGGTCCTGTCATTCTGTCCACCCCAGGTGACCATGACCTGTGGACAGGCTCTAAAATATCAAAGCCAGGATGGGCTTCGGCTCAGTTAATCGTAAAATCTCCCCCTTCAAGAGTCCAGTGCGGCATTTCTTCTCTAAACATTGTCTTTTCTATTCCGATGCCTTTCCTCCCTTTTGCTCCTGCCCTTTAAAAACAAATAGTAAAAATACTTTAAAAAACTCAAACGGCATCTTGATGCTGTGCTGTTCAGGGCATAACTTATTTTTCACACACCAAATTGTATATTCTAAAAAGGTAAAATGGTCCATCTAAAAGACTTCATATTTGAAAATATAGTAACTATATTTCCCATCTTGATTGTCCCTGTGGTAGGAAGGAAAAATATACTGAAATTGACATTCAGTCACCTAGGTATTATCCCCTCTGTGATAGATGTGGAGTAAGAGAATCCAGAGTGATTTAAGTAACTTTCTGAAATTTTACTGTTCATATACTCTTGAGGAAATTTTTGAACTACCATATGCTTCAGTTTTCTTATTTGTAAAATCCAAATATTAATAAGGCCAAGCTAGCAGATTTATTATGAAGATAAAAGAAGTCATTAGTAGAAATACTTTGCATAGTGCTTGGATCATAGTAAGTGATGAATACAAAATGTTGTTATGATTAAAATTTTAGTAATTGCCTTTGCTGGGATTTTATCCCAAATCTGTGACTGTTGTGGCATACCCCTTGGAAGTAACATTCTGTCAAAGTGTAACATTAGGGTGGCAGCTTCATATCTGCTTCCAACAACATGGGCAAGAATAATAAGCATAGGTCACTAGCACTGCTGGAGCTGAGCAGCCTGAGGGGTGTGGAGCACAAGGGCAGGAGCAGGTGCTGTGAGACCCATGGAGGGCACAGCACTTCTCTGAGGTGTCAGGGCTTCAGGGTCTGTGTGTGTGTGGCCCTCTTGTGATGATCAAGGAGGATCCCTGCCTGCTGTCACTGAGCCTGGATGGGGGGCAGTGGGCACTAGGTGTGCCCAGCAGCCCAGTGGGGCACATGGGAAGCCACAGACTGGGTCCCACAACCACCTGCCCAGGACACACTCCTGTACTATGCTTCCCTTGTTCTACCTCTGCCTGACTTACTGTTCTGAGTCCCTTTCTTGTTCCCCCAAGACCCGCAGGCCCTGGGATGGGATCACGAGAGGAGGAGATGCTGTGTGTGCAGCTGCCCAAAGTCCAGAGTCCCTGGGCTCTGCTATCACCCAGCAGGTGTAGTGGGTGGAAAAGTCAGGGTCGCATCAGTGCAGTGCCTTTTTCTACTTCTCTTCCTTTCTTTCCTATCCCTTTGTCATCCATCCACCTCTCCTTTTCCTGTCCCTGTCCTCCCTTTTCCCTCCCACCAACCCAGCTGGCTTTGTGCTGCACATGGCTGGCTTGGGGACTGCTCTGTGCTCCCAGTCCCTTGTTGGCCCAGGGAGAAGCCAGTAGTCCAGGGATGGCTGATCTGTTGACATCCAGACCAACCTTGAACCAACAGGCTGGTGCTCTTGTTCCAGGATCTGGGGTTGAGGGTAGCAGGAACCCCTGTTCTTGGCATATAGTGGCCTCAGGAAGCTTTGAGGACCAGATGCTCTCAGAGGACTTGGTGGTCAGAACCAAGTCTTTAGGTCAAGCTGTAGAGCATCCCAGGGCCTAGCCCAAGCTTCGGGTCCCTGTGTGAGTCGGGCTCACCTGGATATTTGGGAGATGAGTGTGGATCTTCCTGTCTGTCCAGATCCAGGTGGGTACTGAGCATGTAGAATTGGCTGATAGGGGACAGGCAGAATTGCATCTGGCCAAGGAGCCCTGGAAGGTGTGCCAGAGCATCCAGCTGGGCCTTCAGATCTGGACCACATTGATAGAAATTTAAATAAAGGTGCACTAGCCTACTTAGGTCATGGGACACAAGGTTCCCCAGTAGGGCCACCCATCCCTGTCCCAGTCCCAAGACCAGATCCTCCCTTTGGCCAACCATTGTCTGTGTTATGAGGCCTGGAGGTGATGTCGTGGCCTGCTGCTGGCTTGTCCCTGAGTCCTCAGGATCTGAACACCAGCTGGACCAGGGAGGTCCTAGGGGACCCTTGTGTATAATGCACCCATGGGATGTGCCTCTGCCCCAGCTCTTGGGCCTCAGGTGAGGAAGTCTTCTGAAGCTGTCTTTGTTTCCGTTGGTTAAAGGCCAGGTAGTTGCCAGGCTGCCCCTGGTGCCTTCTCTGCCTGCCCACTGGTGCCAGAGTCACCGTGCATAGCCCTCAAGACACAGGCTGATAAGGCCATTGGGGTGGGGGTGGGTAGTGTCTGCAGTCAGCAGAGGGGTGGGCAGTGTTCTGAGGGGCTGTTGAGAGGGGGAGCCACCCATGTATTTCCCTCCTAGGCCACACTGGTACTGGGATCGTGATGTGTACAGCAGACAATATTAGATAAGTATATTTGAAAGCCCTTACTAACCCTCTCCCACCCAGCCCTCTTCACACCAGCACAACTTTCAAAGAGCCTTGGGGAAGGTATAAGGTGGAGAAAGACCAGGACCTTTCTTTGAGAGAGGAAGTATAGAGGGAGGGGCGTATCCAACTGTCACTTCCAGGCTGACCTCAGAGCCTGAATCCTGGGACCAGAGGAGCCAGCAGTTCTGGTCACACTGCTAGAACTGAGGATCAAAGGCCTGAACAGAGGTACAAAGGCAGGTGTGGGAGACTGAGGCCTCCTTGAGGAGATTTGCCTGAGCACTGTGTTCACTTTCTATTCCATTACTCAGTCCTCCCTGCGTGTTGGTAGTGGGAGTTCCTTGTGTCCCCCAAGGGTGAGCTGATGCTGAGGATCTCAGGCAGTCAGCGCACAGCAAGCTGTGTGTGTGTCTGCACTGGGCTGTGCACAGAGCCAAGTGCTATGACATTGCACATTCCTATGACGCCAGGATTAGCCACAGAGATCCCATCAGCCTGTGTATAGCTTCAGGACAGGGGAGGCTCTGTGCATCAGGCTTGCATCTGCCTGAAGGATCCTTGCCTGCCAGGTAGAGGGTCTCAGTCTGTCTGGCTTTGCTTGACTTGCCTGTTCTATGTTTCTGCATTTGTCAAAGTTTCATTCCTCTTTTTGGTGTTTATAATTTGAATATTTTAAATTTAATACCATAGAACTGTAATGTTTGTAATTTGTTACATGATTTTTATTAGTACATGATTGCAGTACATGATGATTTAATTCATGGTGAAGTTGGTACGTTTAATGTGTAAAGTGCAAATTGAGCCATACCTGGGTGCATTATGGTGGGAGCTATAGAGCATAGATTGCTCTCAAAGTTGCTTCTATGGAGCACATGCTCCCTGTCCACAGCCATTGCCACCTCGGGTCCAGAATGTCTGGATGATCCTTTCTTCATGGCAAGTGCAGTTGGTAGTGGTGCAGTGTGAGAGCCCAACAGCATCTGGCCAGGATCGGGGGATGAGTGTGTGCAGTCAGGGAGGGGGCCTAGGAGTACCCGATGCAGGTCATGAGCTGTGGGATGTTTGTGGAGACTGATAAAATGGTTCCTGCGGCTTTCATGGGCACAGGCTCAGGCATGGGGCTGTGTGCAGCTCCTATAGATTGGGAAGGATTTGGGGGGACAGAGCGGAACAGGTCTCACTGGGACAGGCTTGTCCTCCTCACTGCCCAGCTGACCCTGCTGAAAGGTGGAAAGAAGGAGGGTCTGAGCATATCAGGCCAGTATGGGAGGGAGGTCATGGCAGACCCTGCAGTCACCACCCAGACTGGGCGGCACTAGAATGATGGTTACACTGGCCTCTCAGGGAGATGCACCCCACTGGTAGAGTCCACACTCCTCACCAGAGATACCAAACCACCTCAAGTCCTAAAGGTGGAAATCCTGGCATAGAGGTCCATTTTGGAGTTTGTGTTTCAAAAATCCTTAGAGAAGCCAGTTGAGGTGGTGCAGATCTGTAATCCCAGGACTGAGGGAGCAGTACAATCCCTGGGAGGCTAAAGCAAGCAGATTAGAAGTTTGAGTCCGGGCTGGGTAAATCAGCTACTTAGTGAGATTCTGTAACAAAACTAAAATAAAAAATTAAATGAGCTGGTGATGTAGCTCACTGAGAAAGTCCTAGGTTCAATCCCCAGTTTTAAAAACCAATTACTGATTTGTATAGTACCTAGGTCAAGAGTCCTGCAGTGTCCATGGGGCAAAATTGGACCAATCATCCCTTGGAACCTTGAGCCCCTGGTATCCAGGATGCTCTGAGACTTCATATTTTAAAAATAAAATTCAAGCAAAATCTAGAGAATGATTTTTCTTCACCCAGGAGAAGTGGGGCTGTGGTGTCCTGGCCCATGGTCTTCTGAAACTCATGAGTCCTTTCCCAGATTATGTGGACAGGGAAAAATCTGATTGCACTGATGTGAAAAACTTAGAATAGGTGAATTACAGGGATATAATAGGAGTGGTGGCCCGGGACTAGGTGCAGGAGAGAGGGGAGGAACCACTTGATGGTACAGCACTGATTAAAATGCCCTGGACCTCGACAGAGGTGTCAGGTTCACAACACTGAGCAGGCACTTCATGGCACCAGGCTGGTCTTTTTAAACCACAGTAAAATGTAAAATTTTATTTAAAAATAACCCTATCATGTACATAAATCCAGAAAATAAGTGGAAAAGTAAAGAAGAAAACATGAGCAACAGTAATAGAGGGGAGTGGCAGGTGTGGGGCAGGACCTGGCCCCAGGGGGAGGCCAGGAGCTGACACTTGCTGAGGAGCCACCAGGACCCCCCCCCCCATTGTACAGCTGGAGGAGAAGGGCTTCCTGGTGCTTGCTCTGGCTGTGGTGCCAGAGCTGGGGAGGGAGCTGCAGGTGGAGCTGGCACAGGCTCTGCAGCTGGAACTTCAGCTTTGACTGGAACTCCTCTTGCAGTTGAAAGAGAAGAAAAGTTCACCAACTGTTCATGTTTCTTCCTGGGGCACAACCTTCCCACTGCCTGTCAGAGAGCTCTGTGCAGGGAGCCTCGCCCAGAAAGTCCCTCCAGACTGCATCAGCCTGCTGACTGCTGAGTGTCACAAGGTTACTGAGACACCCAGCTCCAGAACACTCTCTCTGTGTCCAAATGCCCCTTCCTCTCCACATGCCCATAGGCTCACACCACAGTCCCCCTCACCCTTGGGCTCTGCCTCAGTCAGCTAGGCATGCTCCAGCTGGGCCAGGAGAAGTTTGGCAGTGTTATGTGCCTGGGAGTGCAGCTCCAGCAAGGAGTCAAGGACAGAGGACATGGAGCTGGGGAAGGCAGGTAGGAGGCAGAGTGAGAGGTCTGGCCCTTCCACACTGCCTGCCCAGCAAACACGCAGGGAAGGACCAGTGAGCCTCCTGCCCAGTCTGCGCATGCTCCAGCCCCACCCTTTCCCACCCCTAGTAGAGCAGTCCTGGCCCAAGCAGCCCTGAGAGCCTGACAGAAAGGCTCAGTGGGAGGGAATCTTTGTTCAGTGGTGTGACTTCCTCTGTCTTCTTCAGGGCAGCCGGACACAGTGTCTCCTTGCCTGTCCCCACTGTCAGCTCCATGAGGACAGAGTCTAGTCTCTGCTGTGTGATTGTACTCAAGGGCACAGGGCTGCTGCTCTATAACTATCTGAGAAGTGAGGACAGTAGGCATCTCTGCTGCCTTGCCTCTCCTCAGGCTTTAGGGTATGTAGTGCTGTGTTGCCTGGTGTCTGTGCCTCCTCTGGACTCCCTTTGCACTGCTGTGAATCCACATCTAGGGAGGAAAGGAGGGGCTTCGTCTACTGTAATTTGAGTAATACCTGCTCTGATTGTGACTGTGTAGACACCAAATATCACTGAAACTCAAGAGGGGAGTGATTGGATCTGCTGTGGATATTGGTTCATGATCATTACCTGGAAAAGTGTCTGCACATAGTTTGTCTTCATGTATGTTCATAAAGTGATGTAGCCACCTGCTCTTGCATGATGTTTGAGTGGTCCTGGGTCCTTTGCACACCCCAAGGTTTCCTGCTCTGGGAACACTGTGAAGCCAATAGAGTGATTCTGCAAACTTTACAGTGACCAGCACAGTTATCCCTAAGTGCAGGGCTCAGTCAGGGGGATTCACAGCTTTGCAGAGGGCATGGAAGATCATCTGTGGGAATCAGCAGGGCTGCCTTAGCTGATCTTCCATGAGAGGAAGGCCACGATCAACCCTTATAATAGAGACCCCATTCCATCACACAGTCACAATGTGAGCTTCATTTTCTCAGAACTCCATTGATCAGAGTTGCAAGTGAGGCTGAGAGGGGCTTGCACCTTCCCAAGACTTGGAGCCATAGTGGCCAAGTCCACTTTGCTGCTGAGAACAGAACTCACCTTCCCAGCATCCCCTCCTGTGGGGAGGAAATGCAGACCCTTCTGGGGTCCGGGAAGGAGGGCCCATTGATGGGTCAGCTGTCCAGGAAGGCCTGCCCTGGGGCCTCCCTCAGGGTGTCCGGCATGCCTGCCTGTGCTGTCCTCGCTGTGCAGACCTCTGACAGGCTCTGGGCCACCTGGTTTCCAGTCTGACGGAATAGTGGGGAGACATGGAATTGGAATCCCACCCATGACTCATTGGGAGGGATGGAGGATTAAGCCTTGATCAAACTCTGAATTGTCCATAGTGGCTCCTACCAGGAGGGCACAGGAGGATCCTCATATTAGAGTTAAATTTCAGAAGAGACAACTAGAAATACAAGCATTTCAGCCCAGCTTGTTAGCTGAGGAAAGGTTGTATGCAACTCTGTACATTAAGAGCAACATCCCATGGGTCCTGAGACCCCTCCCAGGGTAGAGATGAGGAATTGGCCACATGGGTGCCTGGGCCAGGAGTTACAGTGAGGTGAAATGGCTGAATGGAATCATGGCAGGATTGAAGTGGCACCTTGTCCACATCCCTTTCTTGGGTCTCCTCCAGCATGTGGATGGTGACCTTGCCCCTGGCCAAGGTGGAGGCTGAGCAGAGAGGATGTGGATCTTGGTGACATGGGACTCAGATACCTTTGGGAGCAGGACCCTGGCCCACTGTTAGCAAGCCCTGCAGGCAGGAGGTGAAGGTGTTGTCTGTCCTCGAGGGGCCTCTCTGTCCCCCTGTGGCCTCAGGACAGTGTCCCCTCTGCTCACACACACCCTGGGCCTGAGCTGGCACCTGTTATTTTGGCCAAGTGTCTGTCACAGGCACATGGCACACAAGCCCCAGTGACAGCTCCAACCCAATGTCCTGATGTCCTATGTGCAGCTGTGGTGGAACAGTGTCCAGCAGCTGACAGGCAGCATGAGGCTCTGCCTTGTCACAGTTTGTGCTGTTTTTGCCCCAGGTAACCCTGTGCTCCCCAAACACAAACAGCTCTGTCACAGGCTTCTACCCCAGGAGGACAGGAGATGGCTTAGGAGGCTGTGGATCATCCCTGGACAGTGGCCTTCTCCTGCCAGCCCTGTCATGGCTGAGATGTGAGAGGACCCCAGGCTCCCAGCCTCCCAGCACCTGCTCCTGCCCAGGAGGAGCTTCTCCCCAACCCTGTCCTCCCACCCCCCACACAGAGGGTGAAGACCCAGGGTGGGAGTGGTGCAGGGGACTCACAGTGGTGGGCAGGCCTAAATGTTCTTGTCCTGGACTCAGTGTCTCAGAGCACCTGGTGGCCAGGCCCAGGGAGCCTCTCATCTCAGGACCTGAGGTCTCTGGGTGTGGTGAGCCCTGCCCTGTGCTGCCCATGAGGACTGGGTGGTTCCTGGTGAGTGGCCTGTGGCATCTGAACTTAGTCATCCATCCCCTCATTCCCAAGTGCTTTCCCTGTGTGGGATCCTGAGGCTGTGGCCTGGAGGCCTGGGAAAGCAGCACAGCATGTTCGCTGCTGACTCTCTCCAGCCAAGTGACTGTTAGGCAGCCTTAGTGAGGCTGTGGTGCCCAGTGACTGTAGGGTTCCAGGTTCTGTTGGGACTTGTCACCAAGGAAGTGAGGTCATGTGCTGGGGTCCATAAGCAGAGCCTCCCCTTCCGAGAAGAAGACCCTATGACCCCTTCCTTTATTTTTATATTTATTTTGGCAGAAAAATATACTGTTTTATTTCATGTCTATATCATTCCAGAAGTATTTTACAGTCATGGAGCTTTGAAAACAATTAATATTATCGGTACATTTTAGATACACATACTGATCACAGTTCTTCATAGGGAATGTGTCTCTCTACATAATATGTATTGATTCCCTTTTCCCCAGCCCTCTACCCTCTCTTTAACTCTTCTTCTTCTCCTTATTTACACAAGCTTTGCTTCCATATTTTCTTTCTATTCTTTTTTCCTTGTCCCTTATTCACTTTCCCCCTCTCACCTCCCTCATTCTCTTTTCTATTTGGACATTTTCTTTCCACTTCCTAATATCTCTTATACATTTTGGACCTCTCTTACCCTTTTGGTTTCTCACACCAGGGATCAAGGCAATATTTTAAAATGCGTGTTTGTTTAATTTCAATACCGAGCACCACTCCCCCCCCACCCTGAGTGCAGCAGAGCTGACACCGAACCAGCACAGAGCAGGTGAACCTCCAGGCCTTGGGTAGCACAACCCCAATACACAAAGAAGCAGAGCCTTGCTCATGTAGAGGAGTTGAGACTCTCAGTCCTGCTTACCACAGCCACCTGAAGGCAGTGGAGTAGACCCACCACACCCCCAGAGGGAGTGGGTAAGGACGTGTGCCCCTTGGGCCTCCACAGCACCTCCCCTGAAGGCCAAGGACCAGAGCCCCTAGAGCATGGTGTACATGAGTCTCTAGGCCCTGGGTACCACAGCCCCCA
The DNA here is from genome assembly GCF_000247695.1 of Heterocephalus glaber. The sequence goes on along the minus strand of NW_004624850.1, from coordinate 4,154,336 downwards.
AATCCCGAGGAACAGAGCCCTGCAAGTGCCAAGGATGTGATCTGCAGTGGGGCCATCAGCACCCCCCACCCCGCTCCGAAGGCTGTGAAGAGCCATTAACTGGATCCATTCCAAACAATTGCAGGGGTTATATGGGACATTGTTCTCAGCTCCAGAAGGTAGAGCAGAGGTCAACAGCAGAAACAGGGTCTCTCTGAAACTCTTTGATGAAAATATTGTAGGGATTAGCAGTAAGGTTTAAGGGTAGGGTTGGATATTAGGATTAGGGTTTATGTTAGGTTACACTTTAGCGGTAGGGTGCAGGTTAGAGACAGAGCTAGTATTGGGCTTAGCATTGAATTTGCATTGGTAGTGGGTTGAACTTTGTGTTGGTGTTAGATGTTAGGGGTTGTGATTACTATTGGGTTTTAGTTTCAGTGTTATGTACAGGATAGTATTAGGGTTTCAGCTGAGGGTACTGTTTAATTTTTACTATTTGAGTAAGTGGTTTGGGTGAAGTTTTGAATTGGGTATAAGGATTGGAGTGTAGGTTAGATTAGGTTTTAGTCTTCAGGGAGGCAGTAGGGTTATGATTGGGGTTACAATCCCCGTTGGATTTGCGTTGGTGTTTGTGTTGAGGTTGTGGTCAGTGTTAAGTTTTAAGGATTAGGATTCAAGTTTGTAGTTAGAGTTAACAAATATGTTTAGCATTTATGCTTAGGATGATTGTATTTCATTTGGGGGTCAGGGTCTGCACAAGAGGGTTTTGGTGATGTTTAGTGGTAGAATGAGGATTAGGGTGAGCATTATGGTTGAGGCTTATGGTTTGGGGTTAGGGTCAGGGTGAGTTTCTGAGCTAGAATTTGTTGTTCTCTGTGTTGGTTTCCATTAGAGTTAGATGTAATGTTATGGTTAGCCTTTCTATTTGCATTGTGTTCAGGAATAAGGTTTAAGATTCGGGTTGGTTCAGTGAGTTAGTGTAGGGATTATGATTTAGGGTTGGGATCAGGTTGAAGGTTTAGGTTTTAGTTCAGGGTGAGATTGATGGGTCAGTGTGAAGGGTAAGATTAGGATATCAGGGAGTGCTATCTACAACAACGAATTTGGGAGGGTCCTTCCTTTTCAATTTTATGAATATCTTGGGAATTTGGGGTTTTAGTTCTTACATGGCCTTTGTTCTTACTAACTTAGCTTCAATGGTGTTGACTTGCAGTTTATTCTTTGTGATCTCTGTCAGTCCACCATCTCTTTTGGCCTGAGCCTAGGTAATTTGGTAAGGTACACATCATACATACTTCCTGTGGTTCAGTCTCAGCACCAGTAACTGTTTCCCAATGGCCTCTAGGGCTCCAAGTTGTGTTTGTTCTGTTTTCAAGTAACTGAGGTCACTTCCTGGGTTCCCCTCTACAACCTGCTTCTATGAAGTCACCTGACACTGTTGACTGCCCCTTCCCAACCTGCCTTATGCAAACTGGACATATTCACCCCAGCGTACCCTGTGCTACTATCTGCATGCATGCCTGAATGTACCCAACTCCCGTTGGGCAGAGACAGTTGGCTTGAGAACCAGTATGGGCCTATTCATATGTTCAAAAATTAGAGTGAGCTTTGGCTGAGGGTCATGTTGAATGATTTACCTTCTGGGCAGTATTATGTTTGAAATCTTTTTAGGGCTAGGGCAAGCTTGAGGTTAAGGTGCCCTAGCTGGGCTCTGCTCATTGGCACTCAGGGGCCATGGTATGGAGCCCCGAGGGGCTCACCTCTACAGTGCTTGCATGGGGTGGGGTGTTCTGTGGTCCCAGGTTGTAGGATCGATTCCATGGTGGCCCCAGACACTCACCTCCCCAGCACCTGGAGGTGCTGCTACAGAGGCCACTGAGCCTCATCCTCAGTGCTTTGGGCTGCTCTACTCCTCTGTGCAGGATGGCAGCATGAGCACGTATAGTACTGAGTCCTGAAGAAACTCACCTCCTCCACGATCTGGTCCCTGAAATAAATCATAAACCTTATCCTAACTTGAAAACCGCAACACTCTACAACACTCTATGTGAACCATGATTGTGACCCTCAAGCCACACACCAACCCTAATTCCTAATGTTGAACCTCTCTCTGACACTTATATGCAAGCTAAACACAAGGATGACCCTTATCCTATCACCAATTCTCACCTTAACTCTCAAACTGAACCCAATCCTCACCATCACCTAAACCTTCACTCTCACCCTGACAGTGTCCTTAAGGGCTAAGATTACAATTAGTCACACTCAAATATGATTTCATTATCATGGCGCTCTGCAATGAAAATAAAACAGGATGGACACTAAGCAAGCTTACCTGTAAAATTATCAACAACTATTAGACCTCTCCCTAACACGAACCCTTAAAAAACAGATAAGACTAACCATGACATTAACATAAAAGTCTCAACCTAACCTGACCCCAGTTTTCTATGGCAACTAACTACAATAACCACACAAACCTAACTCAAGGCCTTAACCTCAAGCTTGCCCTAGCACTAAAAAGAATTCAAATATAATATTTCCCAGATGCTAAATGCTTCAACATAACCCTCAGCCAAAGCTCACTCTAATTTTTGAACAGAGTCCCTAAAGCTTAACAATGAATAGGCCCTTACTGGTTCTTAAGCCAACTGTCCCTGGCCAATGGTAGTTGAGTACATTCAGGCCTGCATGCAGGTAGTAGCACAGGGAATGTTGGGGTGAATGTGTCCAATTTGCATAAGGCAGGTTGGGAAGGGGCAGTCAACAGTGTCAGGTGACTTCATAGAAACAGGTTGAAGAGGGGAACTCAGAGAGTGACCTCATTTCCTTGACAATGGAATGAACACAACTTGGAGCCCTGAAGGCTGATGGGAAGCAGGTACTCACACAGAGAGTGAACCACAGGAAGTATGTATGATGTGTTGCTTCTCAAGTTACCTAGCCTCAGTCCAAAAGAAACAGTGGAGTAAGAGAGATCTCCAAGAATAAACTGCAAGTCAACACCATTGAGACTAAGTAAGAACAAATGCCATGGAAAAACTAAACCCCCAAATTCCCCAGATGTTCATAAAATTGAAAAAGAAGGGCCCTCCCACATTTGTAGTTGTAGATAGCACTCACTCGTACCTTAATCTTAACCTTCACACTAACCTATCAATCTATCCCTGAACTATACCCTAAACCTTTAACCTGATCCCAACCCTACATCATAACCCTAACACGCATTGAAACAACCCGAATTTTATACTCAATTCCTGAACACAACTCTAATAGGCTAACCATAACATTACATCTAACTGTAATGCAAATCACTGTAAACTAACTCTAACCCTGAAACTCACCCTGACCCTATCCTCAAACCCTAAGCCTGAACCCTAACTCGCACCCTAATCCTCATCCTACCAGTAAACATCACCAAAACCCTCTTGAGCTCACCCTAACACCCAAACCCAATACTCACACTCATCCTTAGCCTAAATGCTAAACATCTTTGTTAACTCTAATTACAAACTTGAATCCTGATCCTTAAAACTTAACACTGAAAAAAGAAGAAAAAAACCAACACTGACCACAACCTCAACACAAACACCAATCAAATTCCAATGGGGATCACAACCCGAATTGTAACCCTACTGCCTCCCTGAAGCCTAAAACCTAACCTAACATACACCCCAATCTTTATACCCAATCCTAAACTTTACCCTAACAACTAAACCCAATAGTACAAATTAAAGAGTACCTTAAGCTGAAACCAACCGTAATACGATCCTGTACATAACACTAAAACTAAAGCCCAATGTTAATCACAACCCCTAACATCTAACACCAACACCAAGTTCAAGCTCACTGCCAACCCAAATTCAATGCTAAAGCCAATCCTAGCCATGTCTCTAACCCATACCCTACCTCTAAAACCTAATTTAACATAAACCCTAATCCTAATATGCAACCCTACCCTTAAACCGTACTGCTAATCCCTACAATATTTTCATCAAAGAGTTTCAGAGAGACTCTCTTTCTGCTATTGACCCCTGCTGTACCTTCTGGAGCTGAGCACAATGTCCCATATAACCCCTGCAATTGTTTGGAAAGGATTCAGGTAATGGCTCCACACAGCCTATGGAAGGGTGTGTGTGGGGGGTGCCGGTGGCTCCAGTTTGGCTCACCTCCTTAGCACTAGGAGCCTTCTGCTCCTCGGAGTTTTAGGACTGTGGTACCCAAGGCCTAAACACTCATGTTCACCATGCTATAGTTCTCTGCTACTTGGCCTTCAGGGGAGGTGCTGTGGAGGCACAAGAGGCTCAACTCCTTGACCCCTCTCTCTGGGGTGGAGGTGAGTTGGCGCCACCTCCTTCAGCTGGCTGTGGTAAACAGTACCAAGAGGCTCAAATCCTCCACACTAGAGACGCTCTGCTTCTTGGTGTATGTGGGCTGTGGTACCCAGGGCCTGGAGGCTCACCTGCTCTCCACTGGCTAGAGTCAGGTCTCTTGCACATGGGGGTAGTACTCAGGAAGCCTGAGAAGTTCACCTCTATAGCGCACTGGGGTGGGGGTGGGTCTGCTACTGGGACCTCCTGGAGGCCGTGGTACACATGGCCAAGGGGCTCACCTCCTCAGCCCTAGCAGGGCACTGCTCATTGACACTCAGGGACCATGGTATGGAGTGCCCAGTGGCTCACCTCCACAGCACTTGCATGGGGTGGGGTGTTCTGTTGTCCTCCATTGTAGGATCGATTCCATGGTGGCCCCAGACACCTCCCCAGCACCTAGAGGTGCTGCTACAGAGGCCGCTGAGCCTCACCTCCTAGGTGCTGTGGGCTGCTCTGCTCCTCTGTGCAGGATGGCTGCATGAGCAGGTATGGTACTGAGTCCCGAAGAAGCTCACCTCCTCTGCGATCTGGTCCCTACAATAAATCATAAACCTTATCCTGACTTGAAAACTGCAACACTCTACATGAACCAGTATTGTGACCCTCCAGCCACACACCAACCCTAACCCCTAATGTTGATCCTCTTCTGACACTTATATGCACGCTAAACACAACAATGCCCCTTACCCTTAAACCAATTCTCACCTTTACCCTCAAACTGAACCCAATACTCACCATCACCTTATCCTTCAACCTCACCCTGACAGTGTCCCTAAGGCCTAAGTTTACAATTAGTCACACTCAAATATGATTACATTATCACCGTGCTCTGTGATGAAAATAATACAGGCCGTGGGCACTAAGCAAGCTTACCTATAAAATTATAAATCAACAACTAATTGGGCTGAGGATTTAGCTCAGTGTTTCCACTGCCTGCCTCGCAAGCTGAGGACCTGGGTTTGATCCATGGTACTAAAAAAGAAAAAAGAAAAATCAACAACTAATAGACCTCTCCCTAACACGAACCCTTAAAAGACACATAAGCCTAATCATGACATTAACATAAATGTCTCAACCTAACCTGACCCCAGTTTTCTACAGCAACTCACTGTGATAACCACACAAACCTGACTCAAGGCCTTACCCTCAAGCTTGCCCTAGCCCTAAAAAGAGTCCAAACATAATATTGCCCAGAAGGTAAAACCTTCTGCATAACCCTCAGCCAAAGCTCACTCTAATTTTTGAACATAGTCCTTAAACCTTAACAATGAGTAGGCCCATACTAGTTCTTAATCCAACTGTCTCTCCCCAAGGGTAGTTGGGTATATTCAGGCCTGCATGCAGATAGTAGCACAGGGCAAGTTGGGGTGTATGTGTCCAATTTGCATAAGGCTGGTTGGGAAGGGGCAGTCAACAGTGTCAGATGACTTCATAGCAGCAGGTTTGAGAGGGGAACACAGGAAGTGACCTCACTTCCTTGACAAGGGAACAAACACAACTTGGAGCCCTGGAGGCCGTCTGGAAACAGTTACTCGTACTGATACTGAACCACAGGAAGTATGTATGATATGTATCTTACCAAATTACCCGGGCTCAGGCCAAAAGAGACGGTGGAGAAAGAACACAAAGAATAAACTGCAAGTCAACACCATTGAGACTAAGAAAGAATGAATGCCATGGAAGAACTAAAACCCCAAATTCCCCAGATATTAATAAACTTGAAAAGGAAGGACTCTCCCAAATTTGTAATTGTAGATAGCACTCACTGGTACCCTAATCTTAAACTTCACACTAACCCATCAATCTATCCCTGAACTAAAACCTAAACCTTCAACCTGATCCCAACCCTAAATTATAACCCTAACACTAACCCGCTGAACCAACCCAAATCTTAATTCCTGAACACAACTCTAATAGAAAGGCTAACCATAACATTACATCTAACTCTAACGCATAGCAAAAGAAACTGGTACACATGGTAATTGAACAACACATTTCTGAATAACCAATGGGTCACAGAGGAAATTAAAGAAGAAATCAGACAGTTCCTTCAATTAAGTGACAATGACAATACA
>NW_004624850.1:4127993-4146994 GCF_000247695.1 Heterocephalus glaber | reverse complement strand
TAGATGCAGAAAAAGCATTTGACAAAATCCAACATGCATTTATGATAAAAACCCTACAAAAAATTGGAATAGATGTTCTCTACCTCAAACTGATAAAAGTCATCTATGAAAAACCACTAGCCAGTATCTTACTAAATGCTCAAAAACTGAAATCCTTCACACTAAAATCAGGAACAAGACAAGGATGTCCACTATCACCACTCCTGTTCATTATTGTTTTGGAAACATTAGCCATGGCAATTAGACAAGAGAAAGAAATAAAAGGAATAAAGATAGGAAATAAGTCAAATTGTCGTTATTTGCAGATCACATGATACTCTAAATAGAAGACTCCAAGAACTCCACCAAAAGTCTTGTAGACTTAATAACCAATTCAGTGAAGTACCTGGATACAAGGAAAATGGAAACAAAGTTTTTGTAAATAGGGAAGGGTGGAGGGGTGAAGGAAGTACAGGGAATGGGGAAAAAGTAAGAACCAAGATACATCATGTAAAGGTATAAGTTCCCAATAAGAAATGTAAATGTATTGTATACCTAAAATGTACCAATAAAAGAATTTTTTTTAAAAGTTCTTTTTTTCACTTCTGGAATGTGGTCTGGGAACCAATTTCTCAGGTTAAAATATGGCTATCTATCTTTTTGGTTTCTCTATAAACTGATAGAAGGGCCACGCAATCTCACTATATCCTACTCTCTAAAGGTGACAAAAGCCTATAATTTCTAGAAATCTCCTTAGCCATTTTAGAGTCTTGGGCTGTGGAAATGAAAGAATTGGTTTAATTCTTTCTTCACCCCCATCTTTGGGTTTCCTTAGATATAGTATTTTATCTCAAGGCTGCAAACTTTTGCCTTAGATCTAGAAACATTATTACCCCTGTCAGAAAATTCAGCAGAGCACAGGTATCTTGGCTAGAAAGCTCTTCTCAGGTGACACATAACATTATACTATCTACATATTGCAAGACTGTGACTGGGGGAAAACTATAGTATTTTATTTTATCAAATCAGGATCTAGGGATGTCCTCATCTTTTTTCCTGATGAATAGTTGACAGTTTAAATTAACTGAAGGGCTTAGTTTTCATGTATCTTAGACCTTCAAGAATACATGTCTGAAAATGTCTTCTATTTAATCTCCTATCTGATTGGCAGGCCAGTGGTTGTCTTGTATAGGAACTGCTTGAGTTCCAGTAAGAACCAGTTGTTTCCCTGGCTGCCTGTCTTTTGAGCTTCCAAAATTGAGATAATATTTTTCTCTATATGTAGCAGCAGCTTGTAATACTACTTGTCTGTCATTAGAAATCAGTGTTTGATTTAAGAGCAACAGTACATCTTTCTAATCTAGTCCATAGGTCTGAGTACATTCTCCAAAGGCCTCAATGTATATATCAGGATCACCTGAAAACTTCCTTAAGTCTCATTTGATCTGTCTTAGATCACTGAGTGAAAAAGACACATGAACACAGGTAGTCCCGTATTTGCCATTTACTTCCTGGAAGGGATATTGTCTTTGAGGGACCTGAATTTAGCTAAGGATAGATATAGCCTCATAGAGATTAATTATTGGTGGCCTGAAAATTCCATCCACAGCATCTGGCAGTTAGGGCAAGGAGTAGCCTCAGGCTTAGAGGTACTGAGTGCCTTAAGGGTGAGGTGTCTTTCATTTTTCTATGGCCCACATTTACATTTGAACACAAGCAAGAATTACTTAATGTAAAGAAAATCTCAACATCAGATGATCTGACCATTTTTCTCTCTTACAGTATGATTCTCATTGTGAGATAGCATCATAATACTTTCCTCTGTGTACTTGGCTTTAGGAGGTAGGGACACCATACTCTGATGTAGAGAAATAATATATTCCAAAGGAGTATGAGGTTCAGATATGGAGTTCCTAATCTGAAACAGAAACAAATACAGTGTCCCATAAGTCTCTGCTTGATTCATTTGGCCCCTAGGGTGTTTCCAGGGCATACCCCAAGGTTTATACCACTCCAGGGTAGGTAGCTACCATCTGGAGAAAGAACCAGAAAATAAAACCAGACTGGACTATCTATCATTTACCAGCGCGCTATCTCATCTTCCTCAGGGAACTCATATCCTTACTCCAGTAGGTACTCTCAAAGCACAAGTTACAATTGACTTCAGCCATAACTAAGTCATGTTTAGAGAAGTAAGCATTGCTAGCAAACCAAGAGATTTAAACCATTGCTTTTTAGTTCCTTGAAAGAGAGAGGAAAATAGGTCAACAGTCAAATTAGGGCACTTTTCCCTCAAAAGAGATCACCTCCAGAGATGGTAAGTCAGAGATTCTGCCCTAGGCCCTAGGGTAGGGAAAGCTTTGAGACATTTCTGTTGTCTATCCAGTCATTTAAGCAACTTTTTAAAGCAGCAATACAAGGCTACTCCTTTAAGGTACATTTTAAATTCACTAAGTATTTGAAACTCATATGTCCTCCTAGCAGCCACAATTGACAGAGTAAAGGCAGTCTTATCAACTTCCTATGCACACATGAATGAATAGAAAACTTGGCTAAAATAGTCCCATATTCTAGTTAGCATGTGAAAACATAAATGCAACTTACTGATTGTTATTTTCCCTAGTGCAAGACAAAACAGTTGTTGCGAGTTGCCTTAGTCTGACTTTCTGGAAGGAGGAACCATCTGACTGCAAGGGATTTTCAAATGAACTCCCAAAAGTTGGAGAAAAGTTTAAGGGGAGTTTCTAACTCACTAGCAGAGAGAAAAAGTCCAAATAAAGCTCAAGCTGGTTAAACATCCAGAAATCATCATATAGCATTTTATAAGTCCACAGTCAATGTTCCAAAGTCCATAACCTATCAGAAAAGGCATTTTTCTCCCTTACACACATAAATGATGAAGACCATGCCTAGGTGGGAGAAAAGGTTCAGGTAGTTTTTATTCTATCAAAGATTTGTTTTGTACATTTGTCTGGAGGTCTGTCTTATAAGTAATAGAGAAAGCAGTCCAAACCTGTACCTCAGTTCTTAATGGAGGCTTAAGAAAGGGCTCTGATGGCATCATTTCAGATCACTCTGAGACAGAGGATATTTGATGATCATTGACAGAGTTCCCTTTCACCTCACTGAGGAGTCCAGATAGGGACAAGATGTGGAGATATTCTGCTGATTACCTGGATGGGTTGTTGGGAGCTAGTTTCTTCTGAGGGACCTTTGGGTATCTGCCAGAGAATAGCCCTGGCCATGACTCCTCAGTTGTCACCTCAGTTTCTGCTAGTTCCATGGAATCAGAGATGTTTCTGAAAGTAACCCAATGTTCCACCCACCATTGGCATCAATGGGAGTGGGGATTCACCAGAGGGCAATTGGAGAAACCTATCCTCTGCTTTGAGAGTGGCAGCTGCCCTAAAGGCAATTACTGGCTGGCAGAGTAGCCACTGTTTGGCATTCTATAAGGGATGGATAAAAGCCTGAACTGTTTATCTGAGACAATTTTATAAGAGACTCATTTTACAACATTTTAATGCAACTAAGTCCCAATGCAACATATACAAAACAAGAATAAAATGTAATTTTAACAAGACGATGCATAAGAAAAAATGAATTTTGCATATATTTAAAACACACAGCTTAAAATTAAGACACTTTTGAAACAAAAGCTGAAACAAAGGCCAGAATTTATGAAACAAAAACCAGAATCTATGAAACAAACAGTCAGAGCCTATAAAATGAAAACTATGAAGCAGAAAGATCAAAGTTAGAACCTATGGAACAAAAGCAAACTATTACCTCTGACGAGTAATCTCAGTGGAAGACCTCCAAAATGATATAGGGGGAAGAGATGTAACTCCCAAACCTACTAGATATCTGAAATGTGAGTTCGTGTTCTCTAAAATTGAAGAATGAATTCTAGGAAAAATGGAGGTTAAGAGTAGGAAAAATTTATTGGGAGAAAGAAAGCTTCTGCCTAAGAGAGACAGAAGGGGGACCAGAGAGTGGGTTGCACTGGGTTGTTTGAATTTTTAGGTCTTCTTCATTCAACTTTGGTAATTAATATGTATCTAGGAATTCGTCCATTTTTTTCTGTGTTTTCCATCTTATTGGCATATAGATTCTCAATTTTGTTTATTCTTTCAAAGAATCAACTCTTCATTGATTTTTTGTGTCTTTCTCTTAGTCTCCAAGGCATTGATTTCTGCTCTGATCTTTATAATTTCCTCCCTTGTATGACCTTTGGGTTTGTCCAGCTCTTCTTTTTCTAGAAGCTTGAGGTTCAGCATTAGGTTGTTTATTTGAGCTCACTCTATTTTTCTAATATGAGTATTTACTGCTATGAATTTCCCTTGTAAGACTGCTTTCATTGTGTCCCATAGATTCCAATATGTTGTATTGGCATTGTAATTTTGTTGTAGGTACTGTCTGATTTCTTCTTTAATTTCCTCTTGACCCATTGGTTATTTGGAAGTGTATTGTGCAGTTTCAATGCATTTATGAAATTATTGCAGTTTCTTTTGCTATTGATTGCCAATTTCATCACACTATGGTCTGATAATATATAGGGGATAACTTTACTTCCTTTGCATTTACTTAAACATGTTCTATGAGCAAGTATGTGGTCTATTTTGGAGAATGACCCATGTGCAGCTGAAAAGAATGTGTATTCTGATTTTTTGGGTAGAATACTCTGTAAACAACTGTTAAGTCCATTTGTTCAAGAGCTTGATTGACTTATAGTTTTTCATTGTTTATTTTGTTCAAGTTAATGTATTCATGACAGTGGGGTACTGAGGTCCCCTACTACTATTATATTAGTGCTTATTTGATTTTTCATGTCCATTAGAGTTTGTTTTATATGGTTGGGTGCACTAGTATTTGGTGCATACATATTTATTATTATAATCTCTTCCTCTTGGATTTTTCCCTTTACAAGGATGTAGTGTCCTTTGTCTCTGTTGATTAGTGTTCGTTTGAAATCAGTTTGATCTGCACAGAGAATAGATACTCCTGCCTTTTTTCAGGTTCCTGTTGCATGGAGTATTGTTTTCCACCCTTCAACTTTCAGTCTATGAGATTCTTTTTTAATTAAGTGTGTTTCTTGTATACAGAATATTGTTGGATCTTGCATCTTGACCCATTCTGTCAGTCTATATCTTTTGATTGGTGAATTGAGACCATTAACATTGATGGTTATAATTCATATGTATTGACTTATCCTTGTCATGACTTTTTCTTTTTGTCTGTTTCTCCCCCTTTGCATTTCATTTCTTTGTTGTTGTTGTTGCTGTTGTTGTTTGTTTTTTGGTACCTAGGATTGAACTCAGGACCTCATGGCTTGTGAGGCAGGTGGCTGCATCACTGAGCTAAATCCCTGGCCAGCCCTGCATTTAATTTCTTGTTGTGCCCAATGGATTCATTCTTCTGAGCTTCCTGGGGTTATTATCTTCATTGTCTTTTCCTAGGATATTGTTTAACATTTTTTGGAATACTGCTTTGGTATTCTTGAAGTTTCTCAGGTGCTCTTTGTCATGAAAGTATCTTATTTTTCCACCAATTTTGAGAGATAGTTTTGCAGGGAACATCAATCTGGGTTGCAGATTGTTTTCTTTTAGGGCTTGAAATAATTCATTCCAAGTTCTTCTTGCCTTGAGGGTTTGTATTGAGAAGTCTGCTGTAATTTTGATGGACTTTTCTTTGTATGTGATTTGTTTCTTTTCTCTAACTGCTTGTAGAATTTTGTTCTTCTGTTGGGTTTATGGAATCTGAACTATTATGTGCCTAGATGTAGATTTTTTTTTTATAATGGCTAGTTGGAGTCCTCTATGCCTCACTTATATGCATGCCAAGTTCTTTTCCTCTGCTTGGGAAGTTTTCTGTACTTCTGTGAACAGTTTTTTAAAATGTCATTTGCACTCTCTCCTGTTTCTTCATTGACTCCTATAAGTCTTATGTTTTCTTCTTTGGATCTTCTTTGCCTGGGATCTAGCAGCTGCTGGATTGATTTCTAGTTTTCCCTTACTGTTTTTAAGAATGTTTCTTTTCTTGGTCACTAATTGCAATCCTGTCTTCTATATCTGATATTCTGTCCTCACATTGGCTCATTCTATTGCATAAACTTTCAATGGAGTTTTTAATCTCCTGGATATCTCTTTCATCTGCTTTATGGATTACATTTATATCCTATGCTGGGATTCCATCATGTTTCTCAGTCCTCTATTTTTTTTAATCTGTGTCTGCTCTAGAGTTATTATGTCTTGCACTATGGACACAATCTCTGTTGTTATCTGAGAAATTATTTCTGATTTCCTTTTTTCCTGATCCTATTTTGTTGTTAGTTCAGGGGTTTCAGGAGGTTGAGTATCAGATTGTTCCATCTCATTGCCCTTTGGGATTGCCTTAAGTAATCTGGAATTCTGGTTTTGAGACTTGTTTACATGTCCTCATTTCAACAGATGCAGCCCTCTGTGCCTTTGTTGAAGTGACCTTTTGCTTTCTTAGTGGTCTTCAATTCTCAGCAAGCCACTGACAGGCCTTTTCTCTGCTGCTCACCATTGTGCCTATTCCTGGGTTCATAATGGTGGCCTTCTGGATCCCTGCACTGCTCCTATTTTCAGGGAAGCACTCTGGCTAGGGCCTGTGCACACTTGGGATGGTATCTGGGCATGCCTCTGGCTGAGACCTATTCCCCTGCATAGCTTTTGTCTGGGAGAGCCTTTGGCTGGGGGCTGTGTACCTCAGTCACTGGTGTTTGAATGGGCTTCTGGCTGATGTCTGCAGTCACTTACCAATGGTATCTAGGTGGGCCTCTGTGTGTTGCTTGCCCACCTGTGTAGCTCTTTTCCTTGGCTGGGGCATGTGGGCCCAAGCTTCTGGTTCCTGGGGCCCTTGCTGGGACCTATGAGCACCCACACTGCTCTGGTCCATTCAGGCTTCTTACTGGGGTCTGTGTGCACTTATTGATGGTATCTGGGTGGGACTCTGGCTGTTGCTTGTGTGCCTGCACAGCTGTTTTCAGGGTGAGGTCCTGGCAGGGACCTGGACACACCCACAACACTGTGGTCCACATGAGCTTCTTGCTGGGATCTGTGCACACTAACTGATGGTATCTGGGCAGGCCTCTTGGTGTGGCTTCTGCACCTGTGCAACTCTTTTCCAGGTGGGTCTTTGGCTGGGCCCTGTGGGCACAAGGTGCTAGAGTCTTGGCAGGGCCCTGGCTGGGATCTGCAAGCACCCATGTCACTCTGGTCCATGCAGGCTTCTCACTGGGATCTGTGTGCACTTCTAGCTTTTTTTCCTGATCGCTGCTAATTGGAATTCTCTATGCCTCACTTATCTGTATGGCTAATTCTTTTCCCATGCTTGGGAAGTTTTCTGGTATTACTTCTGTGAACATGTTTTTATATTCTTTGTGCTATCTTCTGATTTTTCATTCATTCTGATTCACCTTATGTTATTCTTTGCATTATCTAGCATCTGTTAGATTGATTTTTCATAGTCCTTTGGTATTTTTAAGAAGTCTTTCATTTGATGATTACTACCTTAAACCCATTTCTAGATTTGATAGTCTATTTTCACATTTGTTGATTTTGCTCCATATACTTTCAATAGACTTTTTAAACACCTGGATATCTGTTTGAATCTGTTTTGTGGATTCCAGTTTTTTCTATGTTGAGCATTCATGGTTTCCATCACTCTCCTAAGCTCCTGTATTTTTAAAATCTGTATCCCAGATTCACTAACCATGTCCTTCATTGTTATCATCATCTCTTTAGTTATCTGTGTAACCTATTTTTGATTTGTTTTTCTCTAGAGACTCATTCACTTGGTTTGTTACTTCCACTGCTACCATTTTAGAACATTCAGCTGAGAGGTTTTTGAGTCCCTTGGATTTGCTTTGGGTGAGATGGGGGTCTGAGTTTGCATTTTCTTTCTGTGTTTTCTCATTTTCAAAATTTGTTCTCTATGCCAATGCTTGTTAATTGCTTGTGGTAGGTAGCTTTATTACTAGTATTGAGATCTCTTTAGGAAATGACTACTCTTCAGAGATGTCATCTAGGTGTAGCTGGATTTTGGCTTTTGAGATCCCAGCTCTTCAATTTATTAGGAATGAGAGGTTCCTGCCTACTTGGCCTAGTACCTAGTTCTCTGGACTGGAATATGATATTATGTATAACCTGCAGACAGTCTAAGTATTTTCATGCAAAGAGGAACAACTGAGCCCAACACCTGAGTCACTTTGGCTAAAGCAGTACACTCAGTAATTACAGTAGAATCAGGTACAGTGCAGAAAATGATAAACTGTGATTTCTGTTAATTTGCTACCTTTAACAATAGGTACAAGGTTTGTAGTTATACCACCCAATCTAAAATAAATAAGAAAATTATATACAGTAAACATCACCTCAATAGAGCAATTTTAGCTTCAGGGGATAAAATTTAAAAGGGATAAGAGGGAAATATAGAAATAAAAGAAGATAAAGCTATTTGAAGAAAAGGCTGAAGGACAAAGGAAGTTTTAAGCTTTGAGAAACTGGTGATGAAGACAGGAGGGAGAAAGAAAGAAAAAGCAACAAAAAACAACAAAACAAAAGGAAACTAAAACCAATGTTCAGACTCATGATAAAAAGAAACGAGCAAAAAACACAAAGAAAAAAGTGAGAAAAAAATTTCTCTGTGATATCAATCCTGTGGTTATCTTCTGGTGTCTACAGTTTTATGGTAGTTTCCATTTCAGGGTAGGTCTTTGTTGTCACTGGTAAACAAAGAAGGCAGACAGAGCTCAGATCCGTGCCACATGATCCCAGCAAACCTACAATAGGAATAGTGCAAGGTGCCAATTCTGGTGCTTTTAACTCTTCAGAAATTCAGGCTGATCCTGGCCTCAGGTTGTTGGGTTGGGGTCTAAATTTCTCAGCCTATAACACTCTGTGTGTCTCTTGCCAGTCTGACCTTGGCTCCCTGACCCTGGGTGTCTCCTGTAGTTGTCCCTTACCCAATCACTGAGAGCCCTGAAATGAAGCCAACCCATAGCTGTTCCAAGTCCCAGGTTTAGTTGGCCTCTCTCTAAAATGGTATCTAGCCAAGCATCCTCCCCAGGGGACATGGCAGATATGTGCATTGGAGTTACTTACAAATTGTTATAGCTCACAGCATCCACTGTTCTTATCCACTGGTGGGTTTCACCCTGGAGTCCTTTGGAGTCACTGGGCCTCACTGTGTCTATATATTCAAGCTTCCTCTTTCATACTGCAAGCCAGGAGCCCGGGAGAAAGTGCAATTTTCCACTACCCTTTTCTGCATTGAGGTCTGGGTTTTCACTTTTTCTATAGACTTCAATTTTCCCTTTAGATCCTTCCTGGGCCCCAGGGATCAAGCTCCCTCCTTTTCTTCTCAAGTTGTTATATTCCAGTGTCTGGATTCTGAATCTCAGACAGGTTGATTTATTGCTGTTTACTGCTCCACCATCTTGCCAGAAGCCTCCTCACATATATTCTTTCAAACCTACTCTTTTATCAGCTCTCCTCTCATTATAAAAGTATCAACAGAGTTCAATTTATTTTACTTTCATTTGTCATTTGTTTTCTTCTTGTCTTAGTTACTTTTCACATTTCTAGGAAAAAATTCAAACACTTAAAGGAGGAAAGGTTTATTTCAACTCACATTTTGTAGAGGTTTCAGTCTATAGTCAGCTTGCCCCATGGTAGGGTGGCATGGCAGAGGGGCATTGCAGAAGAGCATCACAGAGGAGAAACTGTCCGTGGCAAAACAGTGTAAGCAGAAGGCAGCAAAGCAGTGAATTAGCAAGCAGCAGCAACAGCCTGCATCTCACTTTTATCCCTTCCAGGCTACCCACACTTTGGGTGATACTATCCACACCCAGGTTGGCCCTTCCCATTATCCACACCCAGAACTATGCCAAATCAATAAGTGAACTAATTTAGTAATTATACACTCTTAATCCCAGTATCACACACTTTATCCCAGCATCACACACCATAGATCCAGAGACTTCTGAAAAGCCCTACCTATGATCACATGAGGCTTTGGGGGATATCTTTATATAAGTCCTAATAGTCCTTTTCTTTCTGATATACCTTAATGCAAGTGAATAGAGCTTGGCTGGCTGGCTGGAAAAGTAAGCATGATCTGTGAATTACAAAATCCTAGGACACATGCACAGAACAGATTCCAAAGCCCTACATATGGACTTCTAGTGAGAACTCTCACAGGTTTTTTATAGGACAGCCTCAAGCTGACATGATTGAGGAGTAGAAAATAGAAAAAAGAAATTCCTCACTGAGCCCTTGACTACTGTGTTGTTTCACAGAAGTCCATTATCATTCTGCAGAGTATACTTATTTCCTTAGTTTTACCTGGCTTAAACTTGTTCTGCAGAAGCTTTCTTTTTCCACCTTTAATAAATGTAAAACTTTGCTATCATTTGAACTTGTCTGACCAGGACAGAAAGGACCTATAAACTACCTCTAGATGGAGACTCTAGCACCCTAAAACCTAGTAACATATTTGGCACAGCCAGCCAGGAGGAGGTAAGGCCCTTCTCTCTCTCTCTCAAATTTATGAACTCAAGCCATGAAGGGGTCTTCTTTCTTTTTCTTTCTGTACCCTAGCCTGGGGACACAGCAACATTTCTCATGGTGCCAGGAACAGTTTCCCAGTGTGTCCCACCATGTGTGAGGGGGCAAGGGAAATGCATGGCCTCTGTGTTTTTCCCAGCTGGTAAGAGGCCCATAGGTCCACTTCATGTTTATCTTCCTTTTTCTTTTTCTCTTTCCTGTTTCTGGTCACTCACTGTGGGTATGAATCAGAAAAGAGTAGCCAGAAAGCCTGTTATTAACCCAGTTGCAGAACATATTTTTTAGGTTTCATGTGTGTGACCTAGAGTTTATTTAGTATGCCTTTTTGTCCTCATGTTTTTGTTCGGTATGACACTTTGCTCAGCTTTCTTACTCTTTTGAGAAAACTAGCTATTAGTAACTTGGTCTCCTGATTTAATATTCATTTACCCCAGGTTTCCCCTTTTGTGCTCAAAATCTGATTTGTGCTTTAACCCTAGATGACCTTTTATCTCTCAGTATCATACATGAGTTGCTTTCTCAGGGACTTCTTTCATCCCAGATCACCTCTCTGCAATGATTGGTAGCCATTTTTGTTGCACCCAGTGAGAAAGAACCAACTAGAGACCAATATTAAGTTCACACAGGAGTTTATTACTGGCCAGGGTCCCAAGTGGGGGAGATTAACATATTTTATACACCTTTGGGGCCAGCAGTTTCTAGGCCCTCCTATGGGATAGAACTAGCAAAGCAAGCAAAAGGTACAGGAGCAGAACATCCTGTCATTAGAACATTTGTAAAACAATAGTTGATTAATTGTTTCTAAGAGACTCTCTAAGGGGGAAGTTTCTAAGCTTCCTCCTTCTGAGTTCATCTAAAGGGCAGGCAGGTAGGTCAGGCAGCAATATGGAGCCTGTCTTGCTAGTCCCTCATTCCCCACTGATTCTTGTAACTTAATCAAATCTTTGATTTCTGTATTTATTTTTCAGATTTTTTTCTAAAATATCTTTTAAAACCTCATAATTTTGTCTCAACGCCATCAGTTTAACTGCATCAACCCTCTGTCTAACATATTTAGTCAGAGCATTTATAATACAAGGTCCCATGAGCAAAAGCAGAAGTAAGATAACTAAGGGGCCTGCTACAGCAGAAAGTAGGGTAGTTAACCATGGAGACCAGTCAAACAGATTTTGAAACCAATTTTGATCCCTTTGTTGAGCATACTTAGTCTTTAAATTTTCCCTGACCATAGCTAAGGTATCTCTAATGACACCAGACTGATTAGCATAGAAGCAACAGGTTTCTCCTAGGGCTACACATAATCCTCCCTGTTCCATGAACAGGAGATTGAGTCCCCTTTGATTTTGAAGGACCATCTCAGCTAGGGAATCAACCTGGTTCTCTAATCTGGAGATCGAGTCTTCCAGGTGACCCAAATCTCTGGCTGTTTGGTGGCTTAGGGCTTTAAAATTTGTGTCCTGAAGGATCATGGAGGAAGTTCCAATAGTTGCTGACCCGGCTATTCCTAATCCTACTAGAATGGGCACTAAAACGGGGGCAGCCCGTTTACTCCTATAGTATTCAGTAGTTAATCCCAGGTGTTTGCGGCCTCCTTTTGTATTATAATACAAGACTTGTGGAACAACATACACGATGACACAAAATAAAGTGGCAGATTGAATAGCCAAGACTGATTTGAGTATACACTTAGTCAAGCCCTTGGTACAAGTGAACCAGGCATCTTCTGGAGCCTTATAGTAATGGGGGCCTGAGGCAGGGTGACTATTATAACTATCATTACATAGATCTCTATAAGGTGATGTATACAAACAGTAATTTGTTCTTATTAGGCAGGTTCCTTTTCCCTGGATGTCCCCCAAGGTGAGTTGAGGGTGGCTCCAGTCACAACCTGTTGAGGGGAACAAATCTGGCATAGCCACAAGCCCCAACCCCAAATAATATGGAGGCTTGGGGTTGAGGCAGAGCCAACAATCTTTAGCCTCCTCAGGCCTGGATTTATTGAGGAATAAATGGATGCTTGTCAACATTTCCAGCACTAGAGTGGGGGGTTTATCTTGTGGTATAGTTGGAAGAGTGGGTGGTTCTGGTTTTTGAGTAGGCAAGGCCACAGGCTTAGGCCTTGTTACAGGGATAGGTAGGGCAAAGTCCTTGCTGGGCCCCACAGGTCACTCAACACACTGGTGACCTCACTGGATGGTAAATTCTGACCCAGGATCCCACCAGGATACATATAATCTAATTTCCCATGTCCTTCCAGTTACCCACCCAGGATCTTCCAATCTTTGGGGTGTAATGGTAATTGGATAACATATGCCAGGATCACAGGTTTTATCATGATCTATGGTGGTGGGAGACATTTTTAACAAGGGATCTGTAATTTGAATGGACCAAG
This sequence comes from Heterocephalus glaber, assembly GCF_000247695.1. The sequence continues at coordinate 4,134,031 of NW_004624850.1, read as the reverse complement.
GAGCTATAGTCTCACATCCCCATTGGGCACAATAATAGTCATTGTCATTACCATCACAATATGGGTCTTCATTTTCTGGACACACATAATATTGGACAGGATGAAGTCCCCATTTAGTGAAAGTACAGCATCCAGATTTCACACAGCCCCTGTTCCCATAATACGAGGCTTCCTCAACCATATGACACAAGGTAGTGGTAAAGGCGACCTTGGATTGGTCGGGTCCTCTTTCTATTTTGGCCAGGATTTTTCCACTAGAAGTTAGTTTTAATTCTCAAGTTTCTGAATGGGGAAGGAACAAGTTATTTGTTCCCCCGAGCTGACATGATTGATAGAGAATATATACCAGGAGCACTAGTCCTCTTTTCCCAATTTTAACTTTAAGTCTCCTGGGGCACTTAGGATCTTCCATCATGCTGGCTCTGGGCTCTCTGTGGGTGCTGACTTGACCTGGGTGTGATGAATCCAAGCTGTGACCCTGGCTACTTTGACTGTGGAGGGGGTTACCAAAATAACAGGGTATGGCCCCTTCCAATGTGGCAAGGCTCTTAGTCTGATGTCAGTGTATCAGGACCAGGTCTCCTGGCTTGAGACCATGGGGCTGGAATGTCATAAAAGATTTTTCTTGAGCCTGTTGTATTGTAGCCTGGATCTCACTCTGAAGAATCTGTAAGTCTTGAAGAGACTGAAGTAAAGAGACACAAGAACTCTCTGTTATCTGTTCAAGGTTTAACTTAGGGAGGAGTGGCAGCAGCCTCCTATACAAGATTTTAAAAGGGATAAACTTGTCAATATATGGGGTACATCTAACTCTTAAGGCTAGAGGAAGCAGATCAGGCCACCTACCATCAGTTTCTAGAACATATTCAGTCAGTTTTTTTTTTCAGGGTTCTATTCATCCTTTCCACTTACCCTGAACTTTGTGGGCAATAGGCACAGTGTAACTTCCAATCGATACGTAGTGCCTTTGCCAACAATTTGGATATCTGTGCCATGAAGGCAGGCCCATTGTTGGACCCCAGGTAATGAGGGATGCCAAGTCAGGAAACTATTTTCTGGAGCAAAACCTTAGTCACTATGTTGGCTGATTCTCCATGAGAGGGGAAAGCTTCTACCCAACCTGAGTAGGTGACAACCAATACCAGTAATTATTTGAACCTATTGCTGGATTTTATTTCAGTGAAATCAAGTTCCCAATGTTCTCCTGGCTCTCTTCCCCATAGTCAATTACCTTCGTTCCTTGGTCTCACCTTGGAGTTTACCTGTGTGCACACTTGACACCTGGAACTGATGTCCTGGCCCATAGAGGTCAGTCCTGGGATTGAAAACTTAGAGCTTATTAGTCTTTTTAACTTTGATTCTCCAAGATGAGTTAAGTGATGTAACTGGTAAAGAAGTTGTTGCCCCAGGGCTCGGGGGAGACATTCATTCATTTGTTCCTTTCCACCAGCCTGAGTCCAATTTTGTACCCCCTTGCTTTTGATTTTCCTCTTCCTCTTCTGGGGTATATGTGGGCTTTTCTGGCAGGTAGCCAAAGGGCCAGACAAGCAGAATGTCTATTAGCCCCACTGGTTCTTTGGCCACTCTTCAGGCCGCATCATTGGCCTCTCAGTTAACATGAGCCTTGAGGCTGTCTCCTTTTTGGTGGCCTTTACAATGAATAATGGCCAATGCCCTGGGTTCCCAAATTGCCTTCAATAAGGCCAAAATTTCTTTTTTATTTTTAATAGTTTTCCCTTCTGATGTCAGCCTTCTCTGCCTGTAGATGTCACCATGAACATGGGCAGTGGCGAATGCATACCGGCTGTCAGTATAGATGTTTACAGCCTTGTCTCGACCTAACCTCAGGGCTTGAGTTAGAGCTATTAGTTCACCCCTTTGTGCCAATGCCCCCCCCCCAGTTTAATGCCTGTTCCCAGTGAACCTATCCCTCTGGACTGACTATGGCCACCCCTACATACCTGACTCCATCTTCCATGAAGCTGTTTCCACCCGTGAAGAAGGTCGCATCCGGGTATTGCAGGGGAATGTCAGTCAGGTCTGTGGTAGAGGCTGTCAGAGTGTCCAGACGGTCATGGAGGGGCATGCATGGGTCAGAGTCCGGGAGTAAGGTGGCTGGATTAAGGGCTGTCTCTTGGGTGAATTTGATATGTGGCACATCCAGCAATAGGGCCTGATACTGAGTCAGGAGAGCATTGGAGAGCCATCATTCTGGGGCTCCTCTCAGCAATGTTTCCACCGCATGGGGTGTGGTGATGGTCAGGTCCTGCCCCAGGCTGAGTTTATCTGCCTCTTTGACCAGGAAGGCAGTGGCTGCAACTGCCCTCAAACAGGTAGGCCATCCACTTGCCACAGGATCAAGTCTTTTAGACAAATAGGCCACAGGTCTGTTCCAAGGCCCTAATGTCTGAGCTAGCACTCCTTTGTCTATGCCCCCTCATTCAGCCACAAACAACCAAAAGGGCTTGGTGACATCAGGTAGGGCCAGGGCTGGTGCTGACACTAAGGCTTGCTTTAAAAACAAAAAGGTGGCTTTTTTCTTTTTTGTCCACACTAGAGGAGTGCTCCCCCCGCCCACAGTGGCTGAGTAAAGCGGCTTGGCAATCTCAGCAAAACTCAAAATCCACAGCCTACAATATCCCACTATCCCCCAAAATTCTTGAATTTGTCTCTCAGTGGTGGGCAGGGGGATTTGTAGGACAGCTTGTATCCTCTGAGGAGAAGGCAGTCTGTTTCCTTTGGTGAGCTGGTAGCCTAAGTATGTGGCTTTAGCTACACATAATTGGGTCTTCTTGGCTGAAATCCAGTACCCTAGTTGTTACAACAACTTTAAAAGATCTTGGGTAGCTTTTTGACACATGTCTATGTCCTTTGCTGCAATCAACAGGTCATCTACACACTGTAGTAGAGTCACCTCTGGGTGAGTGGCTCAAAACAGGGACAAGTCTCTGTTCAGGGCTTCATCAAAGAGAGTTGGGGAGTTCTTAAAACCCTGTGGTAATCTAGTCCAAGTCAATTGACCAGAGTAGTCACCATCTGGGTCCACCCATTCGAAGGCAAATAAGGGTTGGCTTACTTTGGCCAGCGGGATACTGAAGAAGGCATTCTTGAGATCCAGAACAGTGCAGACTTGTCTCTCTGGGGGAATTAAGCTCAGCAATGTGTAAGGATTTGGGACTGTGGGGTGAATGGTTTCCACTCTCTTATTGACTTTGCTCAAGACCTGGACTGGTTGGAAGTAATCTGTACCTGGTTTCTGGACTGGAAGGAGAGGGGTGTTCCAGGGGGACTTACATGTCACAAGAATTCCAGCAGCCAGAAGCCTCTCTATGTGAATCCAGATTTTCTCTTTGGCTTTTTGTCTGATTGGATATTGTTTTACTGCATTTGGAGTCATTGTGGCATGTAGAGTGACCACTACTGGGGGTTGATGGGCAGCCAGTCCTGGGGGGGTTAGTCTCTGCCCATACTCTAGGACACAAGGTGGTCAATTCCTGAAGAAATTGAGTCTGGGGTTTTTGAATCCATAGGTGTAATATCAGGGAGCAACAAATATTTTTCCAATAGGGGGCAAGTAACAAGAATTTTGGCAGGCTTGTTACCAATTGAAAGACTAGCATGCTGGCCCTCAAAAGATATTGCAGCTCCCAACTTTTTGAGTAAGTCCCTTCCAAACAATGGGTATGGGCAATCTGGGATTACAAGGAATGAGTGTGTCCCCCTGTGGTGCCCAAGGTCCACTGTCCTTTCTGTAGTCCAAGGGAAGCCTGTAGTAGCAGTCCCAGTGGCTCCCTGAACAAAAGTTTTCTTTGGGTTATTGCCCCTAGTGGTTGGGTCAAAACCGAATGTGCTGCTCCTGTATTGACCAGGAAATTTATAATTTTGTCCCCTACTTTGGCTTTTATCCTGGGCTCCCAGGGGCTTAACAGATAAGAGCCCTGACCCCCCTAGTCCTCTTCTTTCAGTATCACAGAAACCTCTGGTTTGTCCTTCTTGGAGGGGGCTCCTTTCTCCTCATAAGGACACTCATTTGTCTAATCCTCTTGCATCTAGCACATTGATTCTTCCCCAATTGGGGATGGTGTGAGTCCCCAAGGGGCTTCCCCCTCCTTCTGTTCAGAGGAACTGTCTCGTGCCTGGAGTGCAGCAATAGTGACTTTTCCCAGTTTCTTGGCTAGGACTTCCTTGGGGGCATCATGATTATCATAAACTTTCTGGGCTATGTTCAGTAGTTCAGTCCTATTTTTTCCCTCAAATTCCTCCAATTTCTGTAATTTTTTTTTAATGTCTGGGGCTGACTGGGAAACAAAGGCCAGATTTAAAGCTGCTGCATTTTGGGGAGCCTCTGGGTCAATAGGAGTGAAAACTCTATAGGCTTCCAAGAGTCTCTCAAAAAATGCAGCCAGAGACTCTGTTTTTCCCTGGTGAACCTCACTTACCTTACTCAAATTAGTGGGCTTTCTGGCCACTACCCAGAGTCCCCCTAATAAGTACTGGTGGTAGGTCCCCAGCCTCCTTCTACTGTCATCATCATTGGGGTCCCATTCAGGGTGTCACAATGGAACCTCTGTTTCAGCCCTGGCCGAATACCCCAGTGTTTAGGGAATGATGCCTGGGTTTGGCCCCAGGGCCTCTTTGACTGCCTGTTAGTAAATGTGGTCCCACTCCTCAGTGGTGAACAGGATCTGTAAAAGCTGCTGGCGATCATCCCAAGTTGGCTGATGGGTATGAAAAACAGACTCAAGAAGAGAGATTAATGCCTGAGGTTTTTCAGAGAAAGGGGGATTTTGATGTTTCCAATTGTAAAGATCACTAGTTGTAAAAGGGACATAAATCAGTCCTCCCCTGGGCTCTATTTGTTTTAAAGGAAAAAGAGAGGAGGAAGATGGGGCTGATGGACCATAGTCCTGTCCCAATCAAGTATGGGGAGGTGAGCAGATCTGGTCGGAGGAGGAGTCAGGAACTGGAGGGCCTGCAGCAGGAGATTCAGGGCCCCTCCCCAGGTGCTGACTCCACCTGCATGATAAGGGGGAGGTCCATGCAAATCATCCTCAGGGGCAGACTGGAGAACACTTTTACTGGTTGACAGAACCATCAGAGAGGGGCTCTTTTCCCGTAGGTTTCGATTTCCCCTTCTCCTCCAATTTAGGGTTGTCAAAGGTCAATTGGGACCTGTACATTGTATAAAATACTTAGGGGGATCTTCCAACATATCAATCCAAATGTTGATATATGGGAATTGATCAGGATGCCATGGGGCCCCAACTTCCGTGACCACATTTCAAACTTTGTGAGCAATAAGCATGGAATAAGTTCCCACTAGGGGACAACCAACCCCAAAACTTGGCCATTCTGATTGACAGAGTTCACAATTTGTCTTTAGAAAATTTTATGCCATATTTATCTTTTCTGTCTGTGGAATAAATTTTTTTGAAGTTATTCAAGACACAATCAAGTGGAGTTCCTTCCATGGACTGTGAGGAACCCATAATTTCAGCCTGTGAAAATGCAAAGGCACACAAAGCAAGCAGACAGACAGACAACAATAAATAGACAAAAAAACCAGACTTTGGCCATGTAAACCTCTGGGGCCAAATGGATTCGGACCCCACCCAGGGAGTCACTCTTCTCAGGACTCCAACCCAGTTGAGCCTGCTTGCTGTTGAGAAGAGACTCTAGATAGGAGGAACCTGTGCCACATCTGGCTTCCTCCCACCTACCCACAGTGCACTAAGAATCTTCTGATTCTTACCTCTAGAGGCTTTCCCAATAAACTCCTGTGGGTTTGTTGCTTAGCAATAGGGCCCGACTGGGACCAGTCTACCCAGAGCCCCAGAATACTGTTAGGGTGGCCTCTCCTTTCAGAGACCGGTGTCCAGAGGGGCCAAGCACTGCCAATGTCTGATCCTGGTGTCTCCTAAAAAGAAACAAAGGCTCCAAGATAATAAGCTCCAGAGCAGCTGGCTATCTCACTGGGGCCTCCAAGAATGTTGCACCCAGTGAGAGAGAACCAACTAGAGACTGATATTAAGTTCACA
>NW_004624850.1:4071353-4089570 GCF_000247695.1 Heterocephalus glaber | reverse complement strand
ATAATCTTATGGGAGAAACACCACAACAAATATTGTCTCAATATGTTATTATAAATTGATTACATTGGTTATCATTGAAGTTTAAATTCTAAATATGTTATAAATTGATTACATTGGTTATCATTGAAGTTTAAATTCTAAATATGTTATTATAAGTTGATTACATTGGTTATCATTGACATTTAAGCACTAAATATGTTATTATAAAATGTTTACATTGGTTAAGTTCTAAAAATATTATTGTGATATGTCTACATTGGTCATCTTCAAAAGATTAATTTCTGTGACATAAACAAAAGAGTGTGATTAGAAAGATGATTTTGGTACCAAACTACATTGAAGAACATAATGTTTTATATAACGGCAATATTTGTTACTGCTCCTTTTCTGGTGTACAAAATGTATTTATGCCCTCTAATTGCATGGGTCTTCTAACATTGTTAATGGTAATAATCTTTTGATTCAGATATTTGCCCTTCTCTTATGCTCCAGCCACCTATGATAATAGGCACACTTGTAGGCTAATATATTTTCCTTAGATGACATCCTATAAAAAGATAGCTACCTAGGGATTCAACCACAAGCACAAACATGATTGGCAATAATAGTTTTTAAACTATATTTTTATTCCAAAATGCTTAATATTCAGGTAAAATTATAATACTTGAGTTCACTACTCTTCTTATAATGCTAATGTTATTGATCTTCTCTTCTAGGTGTTCAACAACCAAAGTTTAGAGACCAGAACTAAAAAGGTATCTGGGCTAAGATGACAGCCAGTATTTTGGCCCTGGCCCTCCAAAGTCAACTACAACAACTACAACAAAAAGATCCAGGACATGAAGGAAGCTTCTCCAAGATCCTACATCTTTGGTGTCACCCAACCTCCTGAGCAGGGAGGTTGCTGAACACTAAAATGGTAAGATCCAACAAAAAGTGTGCCAAAGGAATGTTACCTAGAGGAAAAAATCTCCCATGCTTTCACAGAAAGCAACATGGTCAAGCAAGGCCATGACATATCCTGATGGCTGACACTGACAGAGGAGCTAAGAGGCTCTATGCCTGGTTCCAAGACAGTGCCTGAAGATACTCAACTGACCTTGTTACACTTGATCTTAGCCAAAAGGCCAAAGTGATCAATTGACCTTGTTAGATAGCAAAAGTTTGACTTTATTTAATATAGGTCTCACCATAACTTGGTCTTGAACACCCAGTAGAAAAGTATAACTATATAAGACAATAGCTATTTGAGTTCAACAAAAGTTTTAAGTATTTTAGCCAACATTGTTTAAAAAAATTATTTGATTTTTCATCTTTTTACAGCCCCAATTAATAGAAATTATGCTTATTATAGACAGCTAAGTCAGTCAAACACCCTATAGATCCTCACACTATATAGGGACAAGCTATTGTTGGATGTGCTCACTTTTCCCAAAAACACCTTCACATAAAACAAAAAGAAAGGGAGATATGTTGGGAGGAATGCTACATAATTTTAGAGAAAAATCATTTGATTAGGTCTAATTCTTCCACCTACAGGCAAGCTATGGTATTCTGAGACATAATTCCATTTTGGCCTCCAGTCACAATTGAGATCTCAGTGATCCCATGATGCTGTGATGCTCCAGGGCAAGGCCACACCTGCAGGAGACACACTGGGAGGAACCAAATCTTCATCTGCATAGTTCCTCATTGTTCTTAGATTTCCACCACCCCTAGTCTTTTGTTACACCTTGTTTATCCCAATGTGAAGTACTGAACTCTGCATTTCATTTATTACATTTGTTTCTCCTGATGTACTGAATAAAAGGTGCTGCAAGCTAGGGGTCTTTGTCTTTGCTGCCCAGAGCAGCACTGATCAGACTCAAAGCTCAGCTTCTTCTCAAAGTCTCATTTTTCTACCTTTCCTATAACTCGCTGTGTACTTCCATGGCTCACAGGAGACTAGGAATTACTGCAGAGGTTCTGGTAATGTCCCCTTTCCCTGTTCCCTACAAAGTAGATAGCTGAATCTAAAACAAGGTTATCACCATAAAACATCCTGGTTTACATCTTAGAAGACATGTACATGCCAAAGGAATGAATACATTTAGAACACCATGAAATTAGCAATTGTGGGACTGCATAACTCTGTAATCATAAAACTCCCCTAGCCCTAACTGTGATTGAATGTGAGTAAATAGATAAAGATGCTTGTTAGTTCCGGGACACTAGATAAGATCTGTATCAGCCATAAGGTCCCAAAGTAAATTACTCAACTCTTTGCTCAAAACTGATGTTCCAGACACCGCTATCTATAGAACAATCTACAAACATCTGCTGACCATCAGTACATGTCAGCTGACCACTAACCTTTGTTCCTCTTCTGTAAATTTCGCCTGTTAACTTCCCCTACAACCCCCTATAAAAAGAGCCTCGGACTCTGAGCTAGTTGCCTCTCTAAGCTACTTTGCTTTGGGAGTGCCATCTGGCCAGACTAAGGTCTGTTTACTTTCCAACTTGTCCAGTGTGTTCATTTCTGGGTGTTCTTCACTGCAGTCAGCTCCTGGAAGCATTTGGTAAGGCCCTCGGTCTTACATTTTGGAGGCCCCGCTGGGATCCCCGGGTGTTTTTCACTGCAGTCAGCTCCTCAGAGCATTTGGTAAGGCCCTCGGTCTTACACAATAATGAATATCACAACTATATGAAAACTTTCATCCCTTAATTTAGTTTTGTACCAAAAGCATCTTTTAATAAAACCTTTTTGTCTTTCCCACAGAAAACTTAACCTTTTGGCGATGACCAATGAAAACATATCACAATAATATGTTTAGCAATGTTTATTAGGGTGTATTTCCCGTAAGGCTATGGAAATTATTGGGGTTACCTTTATGAACAAAGTCCAGAACAAAATATTTCCAGGCATCTACTAATTTATTTACCAAAGGTAGTCCTGTCCAGTAGTTCCTCTAAGGCTAAGGATTTGCATTTAATTATCTTAAGTTTTTTTGGATGACTTATGAGAACCAGATCATAACAATTAACATATTATTCTTGACCAATGAAAGACTCTCAAGTTCTTGTGCACAGACAACAGTATGCATTGCATCTGTAAAACCAGTCTTGACATAGTTTTGATCAGCTGGAAACCTGGGGAGGGCATGACTTTAACTGTAATGACATTTACTTACAAGCCAATTTAAGTTATAGAGAAATATTTTTAAAATACAAAAGAAGCAAAGAAAAAAAAAGAAAAGAATTTTTGAGCTCAAACAAAACAGCTGTAAGATAGACTGGACAGACAAACAAAAACACACATGACAATGTGTTCATAAAACAAGAGTGCACTGAGATGTATCTGGCCAAGTCAAATTATAATAGCCCTTTTATAGTTTTTAGGTTTGCAACTATAAATAAGATTTGTCAGAACTCTCATAGTTCAATTAACAGAGATCTCTTGTAATAAGAATCAGAAGGAATAAAATGTTTTATACCCATGAAAGAAAAGACAGTTTTTAAGATGGGCCCTAAACTGACAGTTTATCTGATTGGAATATTTAGTGATACAGGCTTCTCATTGTTGCTTTGGTAGATATAGTGGTTGGATAGTCACAGCTTATGGCCAAAGCCACTGTTTTTATAGTGACATGTAACTTTCCTCTAGAGGGGCAGACTGTTAAAAGGTAATTTTAATTATTTGTAGAGGTGAGTGTATAAGCCAGGTTTGGGTATAGAAAAAGACTTAGTGTCACTTTTTGGAGCTAAGTATGTATTCATCCTGCTGCAGATGATTACCTATGATAGTTTTTTCCTTTGGTCTGTGACCCTTGGACCATACTTAGCTATAGGCCTTCCTTTTTACAGCCTCAGTCAGCATATCTCTGAGAATAGTGGCTGTACTGGGAAGACATTCTGGAGAGAAATCATGATAATAGGCAGTCCTCTGGGGGCTGGAGCTGTGACTATTCTTTAATATCTGTTTTTATTTAAAACTCTTACTAGGGGGCCAGGGATTTAGTTCAGTGGTTCCTGCCTGTCTCACAAGTGCAAGGACCTGAGTTTGATCCCCAGTACCAAAAAAAAAATCCAAAAAAACTCATTATAAAAGTCATAAAATTCCCTAGGAAGGTTTTGTTCTATCAATGAACTTATCTGTGTTATAAAAATCAGTCAGTTTGCCCTGTGCTATAAAAAAGTCAGCATCATTCCTGTAGGGAGAGGGAAGTAAGAGAAGTTAGTCTCTAGTTTTGCCTGTGGGCTAAAAGGACTAAAACTTTTACATTTATTTTTGAGAATTTCAGGATTAAACCTAGCCCAGTTGTTTGAATATGGCCCAGAGAAAGGTGAAGGTCAGCATCACTCTAAAGGGGTCTCAGGGAAGGGCAACTCACCATTCTGGAGTCTTGGTTCCCAAATCCAGAAGCCACAGGGGAGAGAATTGCCTTGGAGCAAACACTGTTGAAAACTGCATTATTTCTTAGGGGCAGGGCAGTGGAGAAAGGACAAAAGAGTGACTCTAAGTATGGCACAAGAACTAAATCCTAACCATCTCAGGTTCAGAAAGACAATTAAGATCAAGAACTTTCCCAGAGTAGATCTCTAATCTTTAGCAAAACGTGCCTCCAGAGACAAAAGCTATGGTTGACTCCAACTGTTTTGCAAAGCAGAAAATTAAACCAATAATCAAAGAACTTGAATGGCTCATTTGTTTTCCTCTTGAAAAAGATTGAGAGAGAAAATGAAAGTATTAATCAGGTTCCCAGGTTAAAATATGGTTGTCTTTTGGGCTTTTTTAATGAGGTGATAGGTCATGTAATCTCACCATACCACCCTAGTATCCAAAGGTGAGAGAAGCCTGTAATTTGTAGGAATTCTCTTAGCTGTTTTTGGGTCTTGGGCTGTGGGAAGGAAAGCATTGGTTTAATTTTCTCTTCCCCTAGCCTTCAGGTTCCTTTAGATATGATAAGGCCCAAATATTTTACCTCAATGTTGTAAAGTTTTGTCTTAGCTCTAGATAACTTATAACCTCTGTCTTAGAAAATTTAGCATGGTGTTTTGGGTAGAGAGCTCTTTTGAAGGGGCACATAACAATATACCATTTACATATTGTAAGACTATGACTTGGGAAAAACTACAGCATTTAAACAAGATAAAATATTTCTCCCCAGGAATGGAACTGAAGTTTGAGACGTAATTAAAAGGAGTATGTAAAAAGAAAACCATCCCAGTTATAGCCCAAGGATTGTGAGAAATAGCTAATTACCTCCTCTCCAGTGACTTCTTTCACTGAGGTATGATGGCTAGGGCTCCTCCTTGGAGATGACAGTTCAGCCAGAGGGAGAATGTAGACAGTGCTCTAGGGTCCTTTTGTTTTGCTGGTGTTAAGATGGGCCTCCACCTCAGAACCTGGGGCCTCCACTTCAGAGCACAGTCCAACTTCCAGTGGTCACCTTGGCAATCAAGCCATGGCTTTAGGAGGCCTTTCATGGCAGTCCCTCTTAAGGTGGCCTGGCTTTTTACAGTGTTAGCAGGTGAGGTTAGTAATTGTTGAGCTCTTTTTGGGGCCCAGAGAATCAGACCTCTTCCTTTTAAAAAATCAGCTGCTTTCTTTTGATCTCTTTGTTTTTTTCTCTCTGGCTTCCTCCAGGTCTCAAATATAAGAGATTGAGGAGCCAATTTTTACTAAAGTAACAAGTGAGTTACCTGGAGCAAAAAGCCATCTTTTGTAGCCTTTTTCTATTATCTGGGGCTGTCTGGGTAATAAATCTGTCTTTAAGAATTGTATGTCCTTCCATCAAGTCAGGAGCTAGGGATGTATATTTTATCAATGCCTTTTTTAATGATCTAAGAAGGCAGAGGATTTTTTATCTTTCTTCTGATAAACAGCTGACAATTTAAAATAACTGAAGGACTTAGTTCTCATCTTTCTTAGACCTTCAAGAGCAGTACATGCCTGAAAGTGTCTCTTATTCTAATCTCCCATCTAGTTGGCAGGCCAGTGGGGGTCTTGTGTAGGGACTACTTGGTCTTCAGTAGGCTGTTCCCCTAGCTGCCTGTCTTCTGACCTTCTGAAATTAAGACAATATTCATCTCCAAATATAGTAGCAGCTTGTAATACTGCTTGTTTCTCACTAAAAGTCAATGTCTAACTTAAGAGTAACATTATATCTTTTTAATCTAGTTCATAGGTCTGAGAAACTTTTCTAAGGACTTCAATGTACTTATTAGGGTTGTCTGAAAACTTTCCCTGGCCTCATTTGATATGTTTTGGGTCACTGAGGGAAAAGGACATGTGAATGTAAGTAGGCTTGTATTTGCCATTTACTTCCTATAAGGGATACTATCTTTGAAGGGCCTGAACAAATTAGCTAGGATCAATACAGCCCTGCAGAGGCCTCAATTATGTCTGGCCTAGAAGCTCCCCACTGCAAGACCAAAATGGCAGGTAGGGTAAACCTCAGAATCAGTAACAGTGGGTGAGCCTTTGATTAAAGTTGTATGGGAGCTGATGCAAGATATGTCAGCCAAAGCCCTAAGCATCTGAAGACTCCTGGAGGAAATGAGCCTGTCATTAGTGCAAGTGCACAACAGGCTTACTTGTGTAACCATAACTCAACCATGTATGTGCAGTATGGTCATGCAAGGACACACAGCTCTAGTTTCTCAGTATGTCTCAGAATGTGATAACAACCACTATAGGTGCTGTGCAATAAAGAACATTTTGCTGCTTTTTTGACAATGTCTGATCCACATGCCTTCTCCTCTTTGGGGAATTTCAGCTGAAAAAATATCCCTTTAGCCCCCTCCCAACCCTGACACTTGGCATAGTTGGCAGCATGCAGAGGTGAGTGTCCCCATGGTGTCTACAGAAGCAGTGCCTGATAGTGAGGGAGCAACCTGGGGAGCTGCTGACAGAAGCCCCCCTGGCCTCACTTTGTTTGCTGGTAGCTATCTTGGCAGCTTGGAAATCTCAAGAGGACTGGGAGGTGGTCAACCTGACACCCAGATATGTTTTACAGGTTTTGGAAATGCTGGAGACATAGATTCCTCTCCCTCACCATGAATCAGTGAGGGTGGGTGGTTTGGTTGTTTTTAACTCTCTTCTGCCATGTGAAGCAGGAGGCAGAAGATCTTGTCTGGCAGGTGGAACAACTGCAGTGAAAAGAGGAGAGCCTGGAGCAGTCTGGCTACTGCAGAGGTCATACAGAGGGGCACAGAAAGCTCTGCCTTCTCCCACAGCACAAGTCTCAATCACCAGGAGGGTCTTCTAGTGCTGCAGACAAAGCCTGCTATCCAACAAGAGGTGAAAAGAGAAGAGCCTTTAGCCCAAGGAGGGGAGCCAGGGGATCGCCTACAGCTACTCACCATACTACCTATATGACCTACACAGGTATTGTGGGAAAATTGTGGGAGCTGGCAAAACCATTAAAGCAATGGCTGGGTGAGATAGTACCTGCATGGGTGCTATGGCTATGGCATGAAGGGGCTTATAACATGGAGTTAAACCCATGGTAGATGGCTCAATTAGCCAGCACAGAAGGCATCCCCTCCATATGCTGTGTTTTGCAGGATGCAACAAGACTAGCCCACAGAGCAGGTAAACAAGACCTTGATAAATTGGCTAATGGCAGCAGCCTGTTTAGTTTGGGCACATGTGAGTGACTTGCCAGGGAAAATCACTAAACTGGCAACCTACCTGGACTTGGTAGGTGTGCTGCATGAAATGAGCATGCATCAGATGATGTTTTCTATCTGTTTTCATAATCCTGATGAGGAACTGCTCACAATGTGCACAAAAGATCTGATCCTGGTCAGCATGTTTGGCACAGTGGCAGCCTTGCTGTCGCCTCTCATGGATTGCCCAATTCACAATACAGTAGACTCCTTGGCATGACTGGGTTTTATAGAGGTGAAATGCCAGGGTAAGGTGAAACCTATCAAAGCCTACCCACCAAAGGAAAAGAAATAAGTGGCCTTAGGCCAAGCAAGGCCAATCTCACAGGGACAGACACTTGGTCCATTGAAGGTAAGCCTACACCAAAACTGGGCAGACCACATAGCAGCCAGATTAGCAGCTGATAAAATAGATGAGCAGCCCTTAGATCTGTTGTTGTCTCTGTAGAAGCAATTGTGCCCGGAACAGCAATACTGTCAAATGGGCCCAAAGGTCAAGGTGGCCCTGGTGAAACAGGATGAGATGATGCTGGCAACGTTTTATCCAGACTAGGAGATAGGCCAAGCCACCTAGTTGCTAGAGACCCCAGGATACCAGAGGCCATATGTGGAATTAACTATTTATTGGTCCTTGAAAAATGTACAGTGTGTGCTGGCATTGGTGGATACAGGAGCTGAGTCAATGCTGATTTATGGCAACCCAGACCACTGCACAGGAGCCATTGAATGCATAGAAGGGTATGAAAGTCACTATATTATGGTCCAGAAGACCAAAGCAATATTGGGTATCAGGCATTTGGCCCCATGCCCAGTGTTTATGTTTCCCCAGTTGCTGAATGCATCCTAGGGGTGAACATACTGACTGGTGCCAGGTTAGACACCATACAGGGAGAATTCCATTTGCAAATTCACATGGTAAAAACCATTGTCTGAGGACATCCTCAACATGCACCATTGACTCTCACAGACAATGTGGATTGTGTGTGTGAAGCAGCACTGGCTACCCAGAGGTCATGAGGAAATAGAACAGATGGTTTTGAAATTGGAAGAGGCAGGTGTGATATGCCCTGCACAAATTCCTTTCAATGTGCCAGTTTGGCCCATGCAGATGGCAGATGGAATGTGGTGAATGACTGTGGACTACCAGGAACTGAACAAAGTTACTCCCCTGTTGCACAAGTGGTACCTAATATGGCAGACTTGATGGACTGACTCACCCTGGGCCTGGGTTGATACCATTATGTAGTGGATTTGGCCAAGATTTTCTTCTCCATTGCTATCATGTCTGATAGGATCGATTTGCCTTCACCTGAGAGGGCAGGTAATGGAGCTTTTTCAAGTGTTGCCACAGGGCTGTTTGCATAGCCCTACTTTGTGTCATGGCCTGGTGGCCCAGGACATGGTCACCTGGTCCAAGCCACACTCTGTCTTTGTTCCATCATATTGATGATGTTAACTTATGTAACCATAAATCAGCCATCCATGTGCAGTATAGTCATGCAAGGACACACAGCTATTGTTTCTCAGTATGCCTCAGTATGTGATAATGGTCACTATAGGTGCTGTGCAATAAAGAGCTTTGTTGCTGCTTTTTTCCAGTGTCTGCTCCATGTCTTCTTTTCTTTGGGGATCTCACCTGAAAGAATACCCCATCAGCCCCTCAACCCTGACACCTTGGAAACCTCATCCTCAGAGGTTCCGGAGGAAGAGTTGCCTCAAGTTCAGTGATAGTGGATGCCTTAAGGGCTACAGGTGTCTGGTTTTCCTGTGACTTACATTTACATTTTGAACACAAGCAAGGATTATTTCTTAATGCAAAGAAAGTCTGAACATAAAGCAATTGTGACCATTTTCCCTCTTTCCTACAGTGTAATTCTAGTTGTGAAATACCATCATAATCAATACTTTCTTCTGCATTCCATTTTGACTCTAGAGGATTCCAAGGGAGTAAGAGGTTTTGATATTGAGTTTCCCATGCTGAAATGCAAAAAGAATGAACTGTATCCATACGATTTCTAATTGGTTTCTGTACCCTCCAGGAATCACCCAAGTAAATTCCACTCCAGAGCAGGTGACTGCCATCTGGAGAGAGACCTAGAAGTTAAATCTGATCAGACTATTCACTTTTGTACTGGTGGGCAATCTTATCATCCCAGGAAACTCATGTTCTTACTCCCATAGGTTTTTTTTCCTCATTAAACTTTGTTTTAATGGGTCTCAAAATTCTGTGACATATTTTTGTTCAAGTTGTTTCCTTTAAAAAAGTTGATTTTTTTTGTACTGGGGATCATACTCAGGACCTGGCACTTGCCAGGCAGGCGTGGTGTCACTGAGCTAAATCTCCAGCACTAAAAAGTATTGATTTTAAAAACTAATAACTTAAAACTGCCACATACACACAAAGAACAAATGGTCTAAAAAATATTCTCCTTTCCTTCTGAAGGTTTTATGATGTATTGTTATCATTAACCAGTCTTTTACTATTAAACTTTAATGGCCAATTGGGAAAAACAGTTCTGAGACTGGTCCTCCAACACTGGTTAAGACTGCAGTGGCAGGTGGTAGGGATAATATTCATTTAGTCTTCTGAGCTTTCTTGGCAGACTTGGTGACCTTTCCAGCTCCAGCAGCCTTCTTGTCCACTGCTTTGATGACACCCACAGCAACTGTGTCTCATATCTCAAACAGCAAAATGGCTCAAGAGATGGATAGTCAGAGAAGCTCTTGACACACATGGGCTTTCCTGGAACTATGTCAAAAATGGCTGCATCACCAGATTTCAAGAATTTGGGGCCATTTTCCAGCTTCTTACCAGACTTGTGATCAATCTTTTCTTTCAGTTTAGCAAACTTGCAAACAATGTGAGCTGTGTGGTAATCCAGTACAGGGGCATAACTCCACTGATCTGGCCTGGATGGGTCAGGATAATCACCTGAGCAGTGAAACCAGCTGATTCCATTGGTGGAGCATTTTTGCTGTCACTAGCAACATTGCTACAATAAACATCTTTGACAGACACATTTTTGACATTGAAGCCCACATTGTCCCCAGGAAGAGCTTCACTCAAAGCCTCATGGTGCATTTCAACAGACTTTACTTCAGTTGTGACATTGACTGGTGTGAAGGTGACCACCATGCCAGGTTTGAGAACACCATTCTCACGTGGCCCACAGGGATGGTACCAATATCACCAATTTTGTAGACATTCTAGAGGGGCAGCTGGAAAGGCTTATCAGTTGGGTGAATGGTTGATAGGATGCAATCCAAAGCTTCAAGCAGTGTGGTTCCACTGGCAATGCCATCTTTATGAGTGACTTTCCACCAAGGCATGTTAGTACTTAGCTCCAGCATGTTGTCATCATTCCAACAGAAGTTGGCAAAAAAGCTACTATGTCAGGATTGTAGCCAATTTTCTTAATGTAGCTTCTGACTTCCTTAATGATTTCCTCATATCTCTTCTGGTATAGGGTGGCTCAGTGGAATAAATTTTCTTAACCAATAATTAGTTGTTTCACACTCAGCATATAGGCCAGAAGGGTATGCTTACAGGTCTGTCCATTCATGGAGATACCAGCTTCAAATTCACCAACACCAGCAGCAGCAAGCAGGACAGCACAGTCCGCCTGAGATGTGCCTGTAATCATGTTTTGGATACTTGCTGGTCTCAGATTTTCACAGAGAAATGTCAATGGTGATACCACACTCACACTTCACTTTTATCCAAGACCTAGGCATACTTGAAGGAACGTTTCCCCATCTTAGCAGTTTTCTTCTCAAATTTTTCAATGGTTCTTTTGTGTTTCCACCATATTTGTAGATCAGATGGCTGGCAGTGGTGCACTTGCCTGAATCCATGTGTCTGATGATGACAATATTGATATGAGTCTTTTCCTTTCTTATGTTGGTTTTGATTAGTGGTGGTTTTCACTACATTTGTGCTCTTGTGGCAAACTCATTGCAAAAAAGTCCCATAGATGTTTTTAAAAGTACAAGTCACAATTGATTTCAGCCATAATAATCATGTTTAAAGATGGAAGCATTGCTAGCAAAACCATTCTCCACTGCTTTCTAATTCTTTGAAAGGGAATGAAGAAAATAGATCAATGGAAAAATTAGATGACTTTTTTCCTGCAAAAGAGATCACCTCTAGAGACAGATAGAGTCAAGTATATGGCTTGGAGAAATTCTGCCCTGGACCCTCAGGTGGAGAAGCCTCTAAGACATTCCTGTTATCTACCTAATTATCTAGGCAATGTTCTTTAGCAGCAAGACAAAGATATGCTTTATTTAAGATTTAATCCCCTAAATTGGACTTGACTTGATGGTGAAAGCATCTAAATAGTCTGTCCCTTCATTTGGGCCTAGGAGAGGTGGGGGAGCCATTTATGCTCTAGGCTTGAGGAAGTTTGGAGAAGCTACTTTTCTCTAAAGAAAAAAAGTCCAATTTTTAATCTTCCATTTTCTAGTGCTAGCTACAATGACATTGCAGCATCATTTATAGTAAGTGTAACATTTTTCATCTTAAAATATATTTCTCACTTCTTTTTCCCCTTAGATTTTTAAGAACTTTGTTTATAGAATTTTATGTTCATGGCAAAATTCAGCAGTAAGTACAAATATTTTCCATATACTTTCTGCCCTCAAATGTACATGTCACCTTCTCCCATTAGAATGGTACATTTGTTATAGCTGATGAATGTGCATTGATGTGACATTATCCCTAAGCCCTTTATTTTTTGGAACAGGAGCTTGCTTTCAGCCTCCCAAGGGCTGGAATTACAGGAATCTGACTTCCAAAAGTTCATATTTAGGTTAGGGTCCACTTTTGGTGCTGTGAATCTGTGTAGTACAGTTGGAACAATGGGGCTGAGGAAATCACTCATCTCCATCAATTTGGACAGCAACTTAGGGCCATTCCTCCTTCCACTGTCCTAAGAGAGGTAGATAATCACATAACAACAACAATAACAAAAAACTCAGGAAGTTGTTGATGCTCTAGGCAAGAGCACATGCTTCTTGGATCTCCTAGACTGACCTTCAGTCACCTTTATCCTACTCAAACCTTATTAAGGGTGCACTACATCTCATGAATGTAATTAAGATCAGAGTGACTTCAGGGACAGGTGTGCATGTTGAGAGCCCCTAAGATGACTCAACACTGTGTATCACTCCTCTCAATGCTACTTAGTGACTCAGTGGGAGGTACCCAGGCTGAGGTGCATAGCCTTTAAATTCTGAAAGCCTGATACTTTGTTGTGCAGTGCAGTGTGCAGTGCTTTTTGCTTTCTTGTCATCCTGGCACCACTTTTCTATTTATGCCATATTTTTGTTGTCACAGACTTATCCCAAGCACATTTTCCTGTGATTTTCACTAAACGTAGCTGTTTTCCACTTGTCATCAAGTGCACATTGTCAGTGCATTGCTCATTGTACATAGGAGCCTGGAATTAATCTGCTCAATTCATCACATGGTAACATATGGCCTTGAGTAAATATATACTGACACATAACTACCATTATAGTATTACACAGAATAATTCCACTACCCTAGATATTTTCTATGATCCACCTATTCATCCCTTTCTCCTTGCTACCCCCTGATAACCTGTGATAGTTTTATAATCTTCATAGTTTTATCTTTTCCAGAGTGTCCAATACTTGGAATCATGTACTCATTCTAAAGACTGATTTCTTTCACTTAGTAATATTATTATAGACAGATAAACTAGGCAGAAATATTACAGGAAGTCAGGCAGGGATAGGCTCTCAAGAGAGTCAAGACAAAGGTTAAAAACACATTACAACTGTAGGCAGAGGCAAATCCATTGGAAGGTTAGACTCAAGATAAAGATGCAATGAGGGCTGGAGATTTAGCTCTGTGATGCTGCCAGCCTAGCAAGCACAAGGTCCTGAGTTTGATCCCCAGTCCAAAAAAAAAAAAAAAGAAAAAAAAGAATTAAATGGCCAGGCCTAAGTGGTAACACCTGGTCTAATGGTGTCTAAACAGACATCAGTCACCTCAATATGTGACTAAGACCTTCAGACTCATCCCTTCATGAAAAGTTCTTTGTTCCTTCTATGTACACTTCCTACATGATTTGCTTCCCCATTGGATCCATGTTACCTAAGCAATGTACTTATAATCTTATTGGATGATCATAGCTGTAACCTATGTTGGACCCATGTGGTTGTGCTCTGTAAAACTTCCCCTGAGAAATAGGGTACTCAGCAACCCATTTTGGGTCTCCTCATGCCTCTCAGGAGCTGAGAGGTTTTTTGGAGGTTTTTCATTTTATGTCTAGCTGGTTGTACTTTTATTTTTATTTTATTCTAGTTCTATACTTAAAAACACCTTCATTACAAAGAAAACACTAAAGGATGATTATAAAACTAGGTTTGGAAGGATCTTCATTCAGCTGAATGAAGGGTTAATATTTTTCTCTTGACTGTGGACTGTGAGCTGGTATAGATTTCACTCATCATGTCCACACAGGCTTCAGTTATCACTTCCCCTAAACACTGGTGATGAGTGTCTGGAAATTTACACACTTCAATAGTAATGGTTTTCAAAAGTGAGCCAGGTCCTCTTAAGAAAATGTGTGCTTCCTAGAGTTTTCTCTTGATAAACATATGAACAACCAAAGATTTGATTCTATTCACCATCAACAACATAAATTAATATTCTAGATCAGTGGTTTCATCCTCTTTTGTTTTCAATATATTTCAGGGCCAGAAGACCACAGGAATCCTCATTCTACCCACAAGAACCACAGCTACAAAAACAGTCCTGAAAGGTCATTGGAAGAGTTAGAAGGCTACTACTGCTTATCATAGGTTTTAACTAAATAGAATAATAAAATTTATGTTGGATAATAAAACATAGACACTGCCACCTAACAAACTTTTGCCACTCCAAGGAACTAGCTTGTAAACTCAGCCCCATCCTCAAACTACCAGACAGGCTCCCATACTAGTTGCAGAGAGCCAGCTGATGAAGGGGTAGGGCTGTGGAGCCAGGTTTGGATTCAAATCTTACCCCTGCCACTTGATGACTTTGAGCTTCTCTAAGCCCAGTTTTCAGATCTGAGATTACGATGAGGACAGATAAGGTGTAATGCACTGCACTTCTTACATGGTACTGAATAGTTTCTTCTTGGTCTAGAAAATGGCTACTAGCACCTCAGGCTGGGATCAAAGAGACAGGAAAGACTCCCTATTATAAAGAGAGCTACCAAGAGAGCTGTTAGACTTTCTCTTTTGGTCTCATTAAGAAGCATGTGAGCTGGGTCTGCCACCCTAATCATCATAGGATCCCCCACAACAGTCAACATAAGCAGAATGAGCTATAGAGGATGTAGTATTTGCATCAAGCTCTTGTTCTATCCTTTCTCTTGAATGGGTAAGCAGAAGCTCCAACAAACTACCTCAGTGGAATTGGAGGAACCCATATGATGAATGCCTAGCTTTTCCCTGTACATTTTTTATGTAGCAGGCTGGCAGATCTGCCCCTCCATCTCTGACCAAAGGAAAAAATGAAAGGAGGGAGAGGACAGCAAAGGTGAATGAGTTTCCATCTGGTCCACTGGACACTGTTGAAGGTGCCTGAGTTTGAGCCAACTTGCAGGGGCCCCACTCCTAAAGCAAGATACTGTGGAGGGGATGACTGTCAGGGTGAGAGTAGGCACAGCTCAAAAGAGTTCAAGGTGGAGCCCACCTCCCATTATCCTTTATTAGAGAACTGTGAAGTAGAGAGGTTCCCATGCCACCTGGAGGCATGCTGCCTTCCACAGCATGTGTCAGCTGCAGGTGAGAAACAGCATCAGCTAAGAGAGTAGCACCTCCCAGGTAAGAGAGAAGCATTTCTGCTCTAAAGCACTGGATGGGAAAGGAAAGGGAGGCAGTATATAAAAACACCCCATTTCCCCAAATCAAGTGTCATGAGTCAAGGGAAGAAATGGGCATTACAGTGAATTTTTAAATTGGTCTGGACTCGACCAGACCTTTAAATTTGAATATGTGCAAATGGCCCAGAATCAATGGGATCGCTCCAAAATGTCCAAAATACAGTTAAAGTTTGATGTCGTACATGATAAAGACACAACAGAGAAAACTAAACCCTTTTCATATTTGTTTTACATTGTATTTAGACACACCAAAGAGCTCACTACAATTGTAGTATCCTATTTTATCTGAAGACACTGGAAGATGGATGTTACTTTGATTTCTGAAATGTTAAAACCAAGATACCAACATAGGCCCAAGATCACATGGCCAGGGAGTGGGATGTCTGAATCCAAAGCTGAGATCCTAATCAGAAGCCATAATTAATGCTTGACAAGAGTTTAGAGCAAGCTGCTCAGGCCCTGCTCCAGGCCATGAGAACCTATGAACAACATTTCCCTCTCCCAGTCAAAGCCCATTCCTGGGTGGGCCCTGTGCCAAGCCAGGAGGACCCAGGCACTGCATGCCTTGTCCCAGCCAATGCTGACACCTGCAAACCCCCATACAGAGCCAGGAGGACCAAGAAACATGCATCCCACCCCACCCCCTGGGTTCTCCATAGCACTAGGTAACAGAGGTAACAACCAACAGACCGACCTGAATGAAGAAAGACCAACACCCGGGAGGAGAGTTTAGCTTCAGGACTGAAGTCATACCCTACCTGAGACCAGGTGAGAGACAGCATTGTGAGATAGGCATGGAGAGGGTGAGAGGTAAATAGGGATCCTCTGGATCCCCTTGGAGGCCCAGGCTCAGACCAGGAAGATCACAGGGCCTGTGTTCTGTTGTGGGAGGCCAGGTTGATTGAGAGTAATCATCAGAGGGGGGAGTTCTGAAAAAGAAAGCATTTAACCTCATGGTAGGTTTAAGTTTGACATCCAGGAGAAGTCAGGGCTGTTTTTGAGTGGTTGCTAGATATGGCAATATCCAGTTGATATTTGATGCCAATTTGATGAATTTATGACTAGAGCCAAGGTAACATAGTAGTGGCTGGCAACTGGTTTTCTGTCTATGCCAGTATCCAGATTCCTGGGGATAACAAACATTAATGTAGCTCACTTCTAAATAATGCAGTACTTCAGGAACACTGGGCCAAAGAATTTGCAAACACCTCACAAAAAAAAAAATGAAAAAAGAACAGAAACAGAAAAGACAAGGCAACAAAATGCTTCCAAAATCTCGCAACTCCCCCAAAGCTGGTTCATGGGGCAGTGAAGGGGAGGAAATAAACTACATAGAAGATAGGTCTCAAAGGGTACCAATGGAGATAAAACAGTTCAATAAGGTACTTGGAAAATTTAAAGAACATATAACTAATCAGATGGTGACCCTAATGAAATAAATGATCTGAAAGCCTAGAGAAGACATTAATAAACAGCTAGTGGAACTAAAGAAAGAGATGCAAAAAATGAATGCCCTGCATAGAAAAAATAGAGGTCCATAAGAAAGGTCCAAAACTGAAACACAGGAGAGTAAAATCATAATTGAAAGTATTGGTAGCTCAAAGAATCGATCTGAAGACTGAGAGTGTCAGACCTAGAGCACAGGGCTATGGTCAATGATCACTGAAAGAGAGATACCTTAAAAACAACAAGGGAACATGAAAAATGGATACAACTACTCCTAGATAACTCAAGAATGATTAATATGAACAATTGTAATTAGTGAAAAATCAGAAGACAGCAAAAAGGGCATAAAAATCTCTTTACTACAGATGTAATAGCAAAAAACTTTCCAACATGGAAAAGGAATTAACATACAGGCAACTAAAGCATATACAACCTGGAATAGATATGATCAGAAAAAAATCCCACTGCAGGTCAAATAATAATTAAAATATCAAAAATTCAACACAAGAACAGAATCTTAATAGCTGCTAGAGAAAAATCAATGAATCACTTATAAAGGAAAATCCATCAGAATTACAACAGATTTCTAAACACAAAACTTAATGGCAAGGAGAGCATGGAAAAAGTATTTCAAGCTCTTAAAGAAACCAACTTCCAACCCAGACTGCTATATTCTGAAAAATTATCTTTCAAAATTGATTGATAAATAAGATACTTCCATGATAAAGAAAACCTGGAGAAATTCATGTCCACCAAACTAACAATCCATGAGTCCAAAAATTCTCAAGGATATCCTAGGAGGAGACAATGAAGTTAACAATGTTAAAAGGTTCAATAAAATGAATACATTGGGTAACGTGAGCAATTAAGTAGAGGGGAAGGAAAGCAAAAACAACAACAGGAAATTAATATAATAACAAGTGAGGGCCAAGAAGGTGAGCCGGTCCCAGCACCCGGAAGGAAGATCCCCCGCCTCCATCCCAGGCTCCTAGGGCAGTGAAGCTCAGCTGGTCCCAGCATCTGGAAGGAAGCTCCCCGCCTCCATCCCAGGCTCCTAGGGCCAAGAAGGTGAGCCAGTCCCAGTACCCAGAAGGAAGATCCCCCACCTCCATGCCAAGCTCCTAGGGCAGAGAAGGTGAGCCACGTGGGTGCCAGAAGCCCCCCCCCCCCGTGTAAATGAGAAGACACATAAACAAGCCTCAAAAACAGACTTC
>NW_004624850.1:4016485-4061592 GCF_000247695.1 Heterocephalus glaber | reverse complement strand
TGTGTGTGTGTGTGTGTGTAGTAGTAGTAGTAACTAAAGTGCTTTCAGAGGACTTGGCGCATGGCAAGTGTTGGGTAAATATTCACAGTCATTACCCTTGTCCATTGTTATCCTTGGTTGTTGTCCTCTTTGCCTCTTCACCATCATATAGGTGATACTGCATACATAGTCCATAGTAAGGCAGTCCCCAGATGCTCACAGTTAAAATAACAGAATTAATACAAATGGAGATGCTTTCAGCATTCCTGAGCACTTCCCATGGAAAGAACTGAACCAGTATCAGTGGCAGGCCTCCCTATAACTGCTCAGCCTAGCTTACTGATATAATTTTGGAAATAAGCACCAATCAAATGAGAAAGGCAAAGGCCATTTATGCTGAACCTGCCTAGCGAGGGCGTTGGTCATTGCTGCTGTCTTTTGGCAGATTCAAGGCAGGCAGAGAAGTGGGAAGGCTTTATACAGCAAAAGGGAAGGCTCTAGGTGCATCCTGATGGGAGGGTGTGGCTGAGGGGTCACTGCAGGTAGTGGACCAGAGCGCGGGCAGCCAGTGTGATTAGTTAAGAGTAGATTTTTGGCTTTCTCTGATTGGTCAAATTTAGGAGGTAGAGACACATATTAGGAAAGCTCTTAATTTTTAATTAATTCCATTTGTGACTGATTGTTACAGAAGTTGTTGTTTAGCTTACCGGATTGTCACTAGAGATGGCAATCTGGCTTCCTGCAATTCTGACTTACAGCAGGCTGGCTGCCTAGGCACCCCACAGGTAGGGGGTTGGTGTCCGGGTTGATTGCTGCAGGTTTGATCAAAGTCCAATTTTACATGTGGTCTGACCACCATCTATTTGTATATTCATTCTCTAAGAGTACAAAGAGAATCTATGGGGAGAGGAAGTTCTGCTACACTAACCCATGCAGCACTGTGGCCTTTATCAGCACTTGTAGATTGGCTCACTTCTGCACCATCTCCTGTGAACCCCTATAGTGCTCCTGCATCCCAGGAAAAGACCTGTTCTTGTCACACTAATAATTCAGACTGTGAGTCTACCAAAACCGTGAAGCAGATCCCATAATCTACGGAATAAGTCAATGCCATGTGACAAGTCTCTTGCTTCCATGAACAATGACTCTGTTGCAATTTGCATTTAACTTATGATTGTCCTGCTCTGTACAGCTCTTTTAAGCCAGCACATCAGGGTCTAGAAGTAATGGCTCAAAAGTATTGTGTTTTCCCATGTGTCAGGTGAAAAGTGTGCACAAATTCTTTGCATATGTCATCTTGCTGGTTCACCACAGAGATGTTTCTACATTGGTGTTACTGTTACTGAGCTACTGAGTTCTGATTCAGCAGGTCTGGGTTTGGACAGCCTGAGGACTTGGGCTTCTATGATTACACTGATGCTGCTTAGCTTGGACACCACTTTGACACCAGGGTTATAGAAGAGCAGGTAGACAGGTGTGTGTATAAGGGGACATTTTGATAAATCTTAAAATAACAGAAACGACTTGAATTGATTAAGTAGTCATGAAGGCCTCTCTGAAGTAACAGGGAATTTTCTAACAATTCCCTCTTTCTGTAGCTATTTGAGATCTGATGACTGTATCATAATTGGGCACTCTAACATTGTAATTTTGGGTTACAAGCATTTTTTTTTTAAAGATACAACATTAAAAGCATAATGCATGAGAAAACTAATAAATAGACTTCATAAAAATTTCAAGCTTTTATAGGGTGATGATAGGTGATGATTATGCACTGCATATTTCAAAAGAACTAGAAGAAAGGACTGAATATTTTCACCACAAAGAAACGATAAATATTTGAGGACAGAGATACATTTACGCTAATACGAACATCACATGTGATGCATTGAAACATCACATGGAACCCTGTAAAGATGTACAATTTTTATGTGTCAATTAAAATAAAAATAAATACCTCCAGGATTACAGAGGGAAAATGTTAAGATCTGAGAAAGAAGGATAGTGGAGTACTCAAGGGCCTCATGTTTTTCTCCATGCTGCTCTGTACATTTTAAACATTAATAATAAAAAATAAAACGAGAGGAATCCAAGTAGATATAATATGTTTTTCTTAAATATCTACATATTAAATTGGTGAAAAATAAGTAAGAATATAAATATTTGGGTCAGATGAAGGAGCAATGAAAAATTGGGAGGTCAGGTTTTTGGGGTGATGAAAATGTTTAAAAATTGGTTTGAATGCACAATGAAGTGAGTGAGAACTGTGGGTCATGTACAATGTATCTCAATAAAGCTGTTACCAAAATCAAGGCACCTACCTGTTGGCATAAAATACTTGAAAAGCATATATACCTGGTAAAGGACTTGCAACTAGAATATATAAATAACTCTCAACGCAATAAAAATGGGCAAAATATTTAATCAATGAACCAAAGAAGATAATGTAAATGGGAAATGGAGAGGGATGCAATATTTTAAGCTTTAGACCTGCTGGTTTTTTCGGACAGAACCATGGCCCCATGCTGCCCCCTGGTGGTCAGAGCGCTCATATCAGCCCGACTTCCGCATTTAAGGGTTTCAAGGTGGGGCTGGCAAAACGTGATGACGGAGAACCAAGGCAAGACAATCACTCGGCTTCTCTGTGATCTGAGAGTTCACAGAATCACAGCCGTTTCCACTTTCTCCTACAGAAAGTAAAGTTTCCATTTGTTTATAATAAATACATGGACTGAGTCCTGGGAGTGGTCATATCTGCATCAAGTATGAAGATTCTCTCCTCAGAGAGCTCAGAAGGTGAAAGGTAGAGGAGCTTCTACACCGCAAGGCCAGCAAGGCTCTTGAGATGCCGAGGTGCTGGTTGTAAAGGGCCTGGGAAGATGAGCACTCTGTGTTAGCGCTGTCATTGGTTACTGGCGACCTTGCCAAGGTCACCCCTCTGCTCCAGGCGATTACACAGCGCTGTTTCTAGCCCCGGAAGTGGTATCCGAGGTCTCTGCCACAGCTGTTCCAGGCTCTCTGAACTCCTGCCCTTCACATGCAGCACAAACCTGATTCTGAGTCTGCACACTCTGGGGAGCTTACTTTTTAAACACAAAATAAAAGAACACGTTTAAAAGTATTAATTTATCATCGCAATGCAATCTTTGTAATATATTATTTATAAGAAAAAGAAGCATTAAAAGCGGGCATGTTCCTAGGCTGCTGCTTAAGGGTAAGACTCCGGGAAGTGGAAGGAAGCGGGGAACTGAGAAGACGAGTGTGTGGCGGCCACTCGCGAACTGTGTGGGTGGGCGTGCTTCCAAGGAGGATACCAGGTTGGGCACAGGTACGAAGTCCCCATGGGTCTCCACATGAGCATCAATTATGCCAAAGCCATTGCCTCAGGCCCCACACGGGGCAGAATGTACTGGACACCTGGGTGTCCTCACAGATGAGTAAAGCTTCTCTTCCCACTTCCAGGGCCTGCTCACCTACCTAGTCCCTGCACCTACTTGATTCTAACACATCTATGGGATCATAACTCAACATCACCTCCCTAGGGAGGCCTTCATTCACACCCTGATCAAGAGCAATCTGCCTCACATCAAGAAATCACCAGGTGACTTGAGCCATTCTTCAATTCAGAATGTGATCAGAGGGTCTGTGAGGGGGAAGCGCTGCATTCATGGCCACCCTTAATGGGTGGTCTGCAGATCAGCTTAAGTGTTGGTCCGTGGGTAAGGGGTGGGCAGTAAACTATTCTCACTTTTCATTGTGTCTTTTAAAGTCACTTCCAGTTTTCATAATACTGGAGGATTCTTAATGAAGACTGCAGCCGGTGAGTGCAATCAGCTAACAACACATGATATAATCTGCTACAAAGCAGGTATTATCATCTTGCGACTTTTCAGGGCAATGTGGTCTTTCCACAAATGCCAGGACAGGACCTAACGGGGGACTAGAATTCAGAGCTCTTGACTCCTCTTCTATGCATCATCTGTGCATGGTGCTGATTTGGATAAAGACACAAAGATGTGCAAGTATGAAGCTTGTTTTCTTACTGACCCATGTAGATTATTTTTAGGATCTGATTTGGTTCTTATAACTTGTGCTGATTTCTAAACCAGTCTTCCTACCTGAATTATTGTGAACATCATACCCTAATGGTTAATGTTAACATGTGAAATAGTACTTTTTAGTCCTTCCAATTAGTTTAGAAAGCAGTGATTTTTTTTTCCTGGAGGTGGAGGAGGAACAAATACATTTTAAGAGTTTTTGAAGTGACATTTCATAGTATATTTATTTTTCCTTAATAAGGGAAGTATATTTTTGCTGTAAATGACTATAAATTATTGAAGTATTGAGAGAGACTAATGAATTCTTCAGTTATTTTAGATGGAGCAAAGAGAGCTGGGGAAAGAGTGGGTAAAAATTGCTGCTACTAACCTAGAGTTGAGAATTAGTGATATTTATGATATCCAGGAGAGCACAGAACATCTGACCTGCAAGGCCAGGATGCTGAAAAAGTGGCAAGATAAGGAGCAAAGGAACCATGGCCCAAAATTTCAAGAACTACTTCTATGACATTATTTGTGTTGAAGTCCAAGATATGCTGGAAGGTGAGTCGAAAGTACTATAATTGTGTACCTGGAATCAAGCTGTAACTGGGAATAGCTAATGTGCACTACAATTGGTGCTGCTTTCTTATTTATAAGCTGGGATTCAAAGAATAGAACAAATGCAGCAGGGAGCAAATGGACTGCTGTCCTCTTAGTAAAAAGATTTGTGCAGAGGACTCAAAGGAAAGGTTGGAATCCCAGTCAGCTTCTCACTGGCTTTGTGAAGAGAAGCAAATTCATAAACCAAATCTCCCTGTAGTCTTGGGCTTGTGCTGACAACAAGAAGAGATAATGGGTGTAAAGCATCTGCCTGGTGTTAAAGGCTCAGCAAGGGGTGGGGAGTGCCCTTCTGGTACTTGAGGCCTGAATGATGGTTGAGCCTTCTGGACTGTGTAGTTGAAACAGTTTTTGATGAGACCACTAAGTGGCACCAGAGAAGCGCAAGTCTCGAAGAGTGGGAGGGAGAAAGCACAACCCCATAGAGGGATGGAGGGAGTGTTTAGTCCAGCCCAGAAAGCCACTGCAGTCCATTCTTTTCATTTGGTGTGTGTGCGTGTGTGTGTGTGTGTACTTATCATGTTACTATACTTGTGTATAAACCAATTGAAAACTTTATTATCGGTTGTTACCACAGTTAACAAATGCATTGCATCTCAGAATCCATGATGCCGGAAGAGGTTTTTAATTAGAATTCTACTTAACTTTGTATCTTAAAGAATACACAGGAGTATATACAAATTCAAAGCATTACCATCTCTCTGAATACATTGCAGATTGTGTGGGCTGCTCAAGCTATGCTGTAGGAGAGGTACTGAGATTTCCTATCCTCAGACTTCCCTCCCTCTCCTCTTCTCTCTCCTCTCCTCCTCCTCCCTTCTCTCCCCCCCCCCCCGATTGAACTCAGGAGCCTTGTACTGAGCTACATCCTCAGCCCTTCTTATTTTCAGACAGGGTCTCACAAGTGCCTAAAATGCCCAAGCTGGGCTCACGCTTGGACTCCTCCTGCCTGAGTCCCAGAGTGCTGCAATTACAGACATGTGCCACCATGCCTGGCTTCCATCCTCCGGACTTTGGATGCAGAATCCTGGAGCAATTAAAAGTAATTCTCTCCCACCATGTACTGTTTGTGGGCATGCTCCAAGGTTGCCTTCTCATCTCACTGGAGAAGTTCATTCTGATCTTCAGAGTCCATTCAAGCTTTGTCCGCCTTCTGATACCCCTAGGGCAAAAAGCTACATTTCTTGATTTTCACCCTAGAATCATTTATTTGTAATGGAAAGAATGCTCCTCAGAAAGGTAGCTTTGTTGGCCATGGATGTCTTCTCTTCTTGAAGAAGGCCTGTTCTAGGAAAAAATGGGCTACACTGATTGTGTTAATTGGTGTAAAAAATTGTCTTTCTTTTTTTAAAAAAATGATATGGACCCTATTCCAGCATAAGGAATGTGAGGATTAACACTTTTGATGTTTTGTTTAGTGTAACTGAAGAAAAATTAAAGATGAAAGGAAGAAAAAATCAGCCTTTTGACCATGTTTGTACTATTGTATTATTATTTATTTATAAGTCATATTTTAAAACACTATATTCCTCAATTGCTATTATCTTGGCTTTCAGGGCAAGAGTTGGCTTTGTTCCCAGCTTGAACTGAGGCTGAATGTAAATCAGGACAAACTAGTTCTAGGATCCATCAGCTCGACCTCCATGCCTTTTCACAAGGGAAATAATTATAATTTTCTTCCCTTCAGTGATGGGAAGTTCATTTCAGGGATGAGTTAATCCATTTGCTTTTACTATAATGCAATACCCGAAGCAGGCTATCTTTATCATGGCAAGAGGTTTATTTAGCTCCCAGTTCTGGAAGTTCATGGATATATCACCAGCAGCAGCTCAGCTCTGGTAAAAGCCCATGGTGAACGGGATCACAGTGGCTGGAGTGTGTTTGGGAGCAAGAGAGAAGCCAGAGAGTGAAGGATCAAGGCCTGCTATTTTAAAAACTCACTCTTGGGAGAATTCACTTAGGGTCTCAAGAGAGCTCCCTCCCTCCTTTCCTAAGCACCCTCCAACTAGGCTCTAGCTCACAGACTTCCACACTGGAGGCCAAACCTCCAAGATGTGAACCTGCAGGGAACAACCATACTCACCCCTTAGCAGGTCTTTTTAAAATTTAAAAACAGATAGTGTCTTATCAGTTGCCCATGTGAGCATCTCTCAATTTGGAGGCTTATCTAGGATTTTGTTATATTGCTTTAGGGAAAGTTTCCTCCCTTGCTTCTTCAGGTGGAAACATATTTTCACTAAATTCTTTTCACCTTTTTTACTTTTGTTTTTCCAGTACTGGGGATTGAACTCAGAACCTTGTGATTTTGAGGCAGGCACAGCACCACTGAGTTAAATCCCTGGACCCCCGGCCTGTTCACTCAATTCTTGAAAGATGCCATCAAGTTTGCTGATTTCTAACTATGTTTTCATGAGAGGTTCTCATGGTGGTTTTTGCCAATTGTCCCCACCCATTGTCTGTGTTTGGACATCTTGTTCTGGGTAAAGGAGGACACTGCTTGCTGAGGAACTTGAATACAACTGGTAGCCAGGGATGTGCTACAGGAATTGTATGTTTTCATGTGACAGGAGTTTGTGGGCTCCCTTCCACATATCATGGTTTGAGAAGTTTTGATAGTAGTTCTGTAGCTGCCGATGCTAAAATAGAAGGCTGGAGTTGAATTCTGGGTGCTAAGTTCCAGTTCCAAGCTTCCTCCTGCTTCTTAGCTGGGGCCTTTAGCTCCACCTGGAGCTTCCACTGGTGTTGGCTCTCTCTAATTTGTTCCAAATCATCATATAAATCCCCAGTCAGTCAGCCATCTCCATTTTGTAGAAGTCTGCTCTTGCTGCTTGTTTTAACTTCTGGCTGGAATCTCATTTTCAGAAAGGAAGACAGTATGTATTTGTAGCACAGTTTTCAAGCAAGCTTGGAAATCTAAAAGACAGTGTTGTAATTTATAGAAAACAACTGCAAGGAAGGGTTTGGAATGGTTCAGTGAGTTTTACATTGATCTACGGACGCCGTTTGTGAAAGGAAATCTTACCTGCGCCCTGCATTGGCAAAGCAATCAAAAGGGAGCTGCCCGGGCCTCCCCGAAAGAGGAGAGCTTTGAGGGTTCTCTGAGAAGCCTGGAGGGGTGAGCACTGGAGGGAGCACAGAGGATGACAGCTTGGGTTTCATGAAGCTGTAGTCAAGACTGCGTTTCTAAGACGTCTGCTACACAATGAGAATAAACTACTGTATCATTTCTTGTTGGTGCGTTGTTTTTGAAGGACAGTAACCACATAATCCGAAACCACAGAGGTTCGTTGTAATGAAATGAACAGACTTGTGAATTCTGGATCCCACCTCCCCATTACAAACATGTGTATTTGAGCCACGCTAGCATGTGATTTTTAACTTTTAACTATTTTAAAAATTGAGAGTAATTTTCTTATCAGAGGCCACGACCTTTCGGTTTATTCCCAGAAGATGGAGACACTCAAGGGGTGCAACCTGAATGCGGGTACCTGGCCTTGGCTACCTTCTGGCCCTCCTCTGTAGTTTTTCCTCCCAGCTACTGAGTCTGGAGGCCGCTTTTCCCCTCTTCCCGCGACCCTCGCAGCTCTCGAAGCTCTCCGCGGCGCTGAACACCTTGTTGTGCTTTTGCAGCCAACAGTCACGCGGGAGGAACCACTGAGGGTAAAGGCAGCCTCAGCCCTTTAGAGCCAGGACCCACTGGGCCGGGGCTCTGCGCAGGCGCACTGGTCAGCGCGCCGAGCCCTGGGTACCACCCTCAGTAGACGCTGAGTGGTGGTGCGCATGCGCAGTGGGTACAGCTTGGTGACGCCAACGCTTCACCTTGTCTGAAGTGCTTTGGCCTCTTCAAACTGGAAATGGAATCCCCAGTGGAACAGTAGTAAGTGGTGGGGCTGGCAGTGGAAGGGGAGTAAGTCTGAGCACCGTGGTCTCAGGGTGGATTAGTATCCTATAAAAAGGCTTGAGATGGGAAGTCTGGTCTCGGCCATTTGAGGACACCTAGACTTCATTTTGATCTTGGACTCCCCAGCTTCCAGAAACTAAGAAATAAGTGATTGCTCGATTTCTAATTTTATTCCAGTGTGGTCCGAGAACATACTTTGTACTCTTTTAGTCTTTGCATTTGTTGAGGTTATTACCAGGCATTTTGGATCTGCCTGGCTGGCCGTCTGCATTGTGTCCACATTGTGTGGCCGTGTCTCTCAATTGTTGAACCTTTTCTAAGAAGATCTGCATGGAGGCCCACAGAAGGGAACTCAGTCAGGAATGGCAGGTTTAGTAGCCTTTCATTGATGGCAGGCAAAGTGCACACTCCAGCAAAGCAGTTTCTTAAGACAGTACAGCCTCACGGACAGGAAATGGGCTGTGAGAAAAGCCAAGCGTCTGGAAAATTTGATGGAATTTCCTTTTCTTTTCCTTGAATTTGGGGGAAGGGTAAAGTGTAGTAGCTAACATGTGGTCTGCTAAGCAACTGTGAGACTCCACCTCTCGTGGGAAGGAGTTTGTGGTCCCATATTGTCTTGACTGGAGTGAGCTTGCCAGCTATCCCTGGTAAGGGGAGGGGGCTTCAAACCAGCAATGCAAATAAATGTATGGTAATGAGACTTAATTGGGTCAGTTTGTTCCTAGTGGAGTTAACATGGAGTTTGGTATCCTAGGTGCTCATTAACTGACCACAGACTTACATAATTGTGTAGGTGGGGAACCTTGAAGGGGTCTCACGAACACTTTTCAGGCCACTCTAAGACTGCAAGCTCAGGAAGCTTAGACAATTGAATGAGGTTTTGCCTCTCAGGCTCAGCTGCCATCCCCCAGGTCTACCTAACTACCGATTCTATGAATTTATTTTGTGATCGATCCTGAATGCTTTATGTGCACTTCAGAAGAGCATCTATACTGGTACTTTTGAGCAGAGTGCTTTATAGCTATGTCTAGTTGGTTTATAATGTTGCTTAAATCTCTTGCTTCCCTATTGTTCTTCTGACTAGTTGTTCTACCTACCATAATATTGAAAGCTGGGCATCAAAGTCTCCAACTATTCCTGTTGAAATGTCTGTTTCTCCCTTCAATTCTGTTAGATTTTGCTTCATGTGTTCTGGTCTCTGTTTAGATGCATGTATATTTATAGCAGTTCTGTCTTCTTTATAATCTGTTAATCTTTTATTTTTACTGTTAGAAAAATTTTTGTCTCTGCTAACAATTCTTGTCTTAAAATCTGTTTTTATCTACTATTAGTGTAGCTACTCCAGCTCTCTTTGGTCATTTTTTGAATTAATATCTTTTCCATGCTTTCACTTTTGACCTATTTGTTCCTTTGAATTTAATGTATTCTCTTGAGTTAGCACACAGTTGTAACATGATTTTTTTTTGGATGGTACAAGAGAGAGCCAGATTTTTTGTTTTTGTCCACTCAGTCTTTGTCTTTTAAATGAGATGTTTAATCCATTTATACTTAATGCTATTAGTGATATGTTAGGATTTATGCCAGCCCTTTTACATTTGTTTGTTTGTCTTTGTTTCCTCTAGCCCTCTTATTTCATTTCATCTGTATCCAGAACCACCACTAAAACTTTCCTTCACTCAGCTGCCATATCAACTTCTGTCGCATATCATAGTGTCTATCTATGCCATAGTGCCCCTCTGGGCTCTGTTATACTGTATGAGTATAGTTTTTCTATTCCTGTTGAAGAACTACCCTGAGTTGATTGCTGTAGGTTTAAATCTAGTAAGGCAATTTCTTCACCTTTTTCTTTGTCTCAGTTACTTTTCTCTTGCTGCTGAGACAAAATGCCTGACACCCAGAGTTAAAGGGGGAAGAGTTTATTTAGATCACAGTTCATAGAGCTTTCAGTCCATAATTGGCTGAGCTTCAAGGCAGAGTGGCACATGGCAGAGGGATGTCACAGAGGAGAAAAAATTCTTGGTACCCATATGTTAACAAAAGCAACAAGGAACCTTAACAATATCTTTCTTTCTGTTAGATTGCATCCAGGCTACCGGAATTAGGGCAGTGCCAAGCCAATCAGTGTACCGGTTTAGTAATCACACACCCTTAATCCCAGCATCACAAACTCTACATTCAGCTACCTCTGAAAAAGCCCTATATGGCTTTGGGGAAACATCTAGACATTGCTCAATAGTATTTTGACTATATTTGGACCTTTGTTCTTCCATCTGAATATTCAGAAAACCTTACAAAGTTTTATTGAAATGTCTAATTGAGATTTGTACTTGTACTGGTGAAAGTTCAGATCAATTTGTGATTACTTTTATTTCTATAATATTCAATCTTCCACTTAATTATATTAAAGTAATAGCTTTTTGTACAGTTTTTGTTTGAATATTTTACTAAAGTCACATGTAAAGTCAAGTAATTCTTGTAAATGTTTGTCAGAGTTATTTCCAGATGCTTTCAATTTTCATTGCTATACTAAGTGTTATCTCTTTAAATTTCAGTTTTCTAATTTTGTGGTTGATGTACAGAAATATAGGTTGGTATATTGATTTTATGTTCTGGAAACTTAAGAAATATTCATGTTTTAAAAATTAACATATTCTTTTCAAAACATGTAACCATACAATTTGGTAACACCATAGCTTTCTTTCCTAATGTCTTTTGATATGTATTCTATTTTGGGGCCTTACTTCACTGACTAAATCTTTTTGTATAGTGTTGAAGCAATGATAGTGACTCTTCCTGCCTCATTTTCAGCCTCCAAAGGAATGTTTTTAATATTATACCACAGACTATGCCAGACACAAAAGACTAACAACTATGAGTCTATGTATAGAAAATTCTAGAAAAGACGTAATGTATAGGGACTGACAGAAAGCGGATGTGCAGGTACTTGGGGTTTGTAGTCCAGAAGGGATTAAAGGCAAAGAGATGTGAGAGAACTCTGAGGAAGATGAAAACATAGAACTTAGTTGGTATGCTCTGGATCAAAAATGCCCCTCCAAAGTTTCATGTGTTCAGAGGAGGGTATTTGGAAGGTGATTGGATCTTGGGTCACTATACTAATCAGTGGATTAATCCATTGATGAATTAATTTAAATATGTTGTTAGGAGTTGGGGCCTGGTCAGAAGAGGTGTGTAACTGGAGGTGTGACTTGGAAGGATGTATTCTTGTTCCTCGTGCCTCTCCTCCCCCCCGCCATTTCCTGGATGCCATGGGGTGAGCAGCTGCCATTTTTGCCTTAGAGCCAGTCAACCATGGACCAAACCCTGTGAAACCATGAACCAAAATAAACCACTCCACCTTTAAATTGAAGGTGTCAATTATTTTGTCCTAGCCATGGGAAAATAACTAATACATTTGTATAATGGGTACCCAGCTTTATACATTTGTGAATACTCATTAAAGTCAGGGTATAGTATTATATGTAAATTATATCACAAATACATTTTATTATAGATGTTAGATTTCCCTCACCTTAAGACAGCTGTTACATAAAATGGCAGCCTTCTCCTTCGCATAATACCCTGCTTCCCACTTAAAAATATGGCTTCACCTGCCAAAAGACTACCTTCTTTCCAACATGCCCCTTTTCCCGCCAAAAGAATAACCTGATACTTGGTACTTCCTAGCAACTAGTGATGTAACAGGCTCCTCCAATCCCTAGCCACCATGTCACTCAACCCCACCCCAGCTCCTACAAGCCCCACCCCATCTCCTATAAGAAGCTCTCCCTGTCCCAGGCATATTGCTCTCTCTCCTTTATCTCTCCTACAATAAAGGCTTGTTGTGGTTCCGGTCTGGTCTTGGTTTTTGGCTCTTTTACCTGACAATAGAACCTTAAAAATGCTGACTTCTCTCTTCTGTTTATACAAAAGTGTATTGAGACCTACACTGTCTTGATAACTGTAGCTTTTGAAGTTGCAAAAGACTTCCAGATTTTTTTTTTGAATATTCTAGGTCTTTTGTCTGTCTAAATTATAAGCTTAGTTTGTTAATTTTTACATACGAAATTTAGTTTTGTTTCAAAAGTCTTCTGTTGTTTTTCTCTGAGGAAGATGGGTCTTTGTAGGATTTGCTGCCCTTTGTTTGCTTTAGGACAGAAAGAGCAGGTGCTTTGGAGGTGGATTCCTCATAGTTTATTTCCAGCTACACCACTTCCTGATTTTGTTTCAAGTATGTCTCATGACCCCTCAGAGACTCAACCTCACTATATAAAGTTTAATGAGTGTGGGGAGCTAATCTGAATTTTTCTAAAGGGCCTGGTCAGATTTGTTTTGGTTCATATGTTTTCCCCTTGTCTTTAGCATTGGACAGGGCACATCATTCATTTTTGCTGTTAGGCAAGGGGTCAAATAAAACTGTTTCTCTTTCCCTTTCCTCCAGATTGCTCCCACACTACCCTACAGGGTACAGCTGCTGTTCGCTTCTTTCCCTCTGGTCCCATGTAGAGTATGGTATTATTTCTTTACTTCTATAGCACTTTTAGGTAGAATTTTTATTTTCCTATTTTGCAGTTTTATTTGCAGTTCAGTTTTATGGATGTTACACATATTTTCTGCCCAAGGAAGCTAGAAACATCTTGTATTCTGTTGGCAAGGTGTTCGTATCAGTCAGTATTTACTAGAGAAACAGATATAACACAAGATATATAAATATATAAGAATTTACAAGATTGGCTTACAATGACCACCCACACACAGTCCAATGAGGAAGAGTGGGGAGGGTTTGTCTGCATACTGGAGACTGAAGGGTTTAGTCTGGAACTCACTGCAGTGTCCCATGCAAGTCATATCAGGAAGCTGAAGGATCTGCTCTGGAAGGCAAAGAACCTACACTGCAAGGCAGAAGATGACCAGAGGTCCTCCAAAGGAACAGAAGCAGCTGCATTGTTCCTCATTTTCTATTTATAAAATTCAGTCAGGAGCCACCCTATGGTGGATCTCTCATGCCCTAGGGCTTGTAATTGCTGAGCTGATTTAGCTAAGCTTCTCTTAACCAAACTTCCCAAGTTGACACAATCACTTAACCATCACAGTGTTGTACTTTATTGTTCCCTTTATTACTCTTACACCTTAAAAACTTGGCTACATGAATGAGAATTTGTTAGAGTCATGGAGGTCCTAAAAATGAATCAACAAAAAGTTTTGTATCAGTCAGTGTTCACTAGAGGAACAGATTATGTACACACCATTTACAAGATAGGGTTACAATGGCCACCTGCAGAGTCAGGTGTGGAAGAATGCAAAGGCCACCTGTGCTGCAGAACCAGAAGAATCCAGTCAAAGCAGAAGGCCTGGAGCTCACTTCAGAGTCCTTGTGAGTCCATATCAGGAATCTGAAGGGTATGAGCTGGAAGCCTGAAGACGGACGTACAAAGGCCATGGCAAAGACCAGAGCTCCTTTGAAGAAACTTCCTTTGAAGAAGTGAGACTTCCTTCCCTTTTTATTCCATCCAGGTTATAAGCCTATTAGTTGATACCACCCACACCCACATTGGGTCACCCTTTCTAGTTAGTTCATCATCCAGACACTCCCAGAACTGTGTTAAACCAATCAGTTGGGTGTTTCTTACTGAAGATGACAATACAGTTAATTACTACAACTGTGAAATTAAGGTACCAAGTTTTATTGACAAACTATTCAGAGATCCTAAATAAGCCCTGCTAAAATAGATTATGATGTAGAATCACAGTGTTTAAAACTGGAGGGCTTTGGCATGATCATCGATTCCCCTTTCTTCTTATATGGGAAGAAACTGAAACCTAGACAGATAAAGTTTTCCCAAGGTGATAATCATCAAGTGCCCAGGCGGGTCTAGACACTAGCTCTCCCAGCTTCCTACCTGGCAGAACCCGCTGCTGGTCTTGTTCAAGTAGATGGTCAATCTGGTGTTCAAGTTCAGTCTTTTTAGCAAGTAAAAAAGTCTTACTGCAGTCAGTACACTAGAGTGCCCTGAAATGATGTTGGCCTCAAAGACCCCAGCACACCCTGCATTCCAAATAGTGGCACACTGAATCATTTTGGCTATGTCCTTCCAGAAACTTTAATACCATCTTCCAGAATCACTAGTTAGTACCTTAACAAAACAATCCAAAAGCATGGAAAGAAAGAAATGAATCAACTTTCCTCATTCCCTCTTATTTTCCTCACTTTCATCTTTTTGACTCCCTGTCTGTCTTCATCCCTAGGGGACTAGTGTTAACAGGTACCCTTTTATGTCTTCCACACCTTTTGCTGTTTTACACACACATACACATGCACATGTGTGTGCTCACACACACACACACATGGAAAGGGTAATATTGTTTTTCCCAAGATGGAATCATTCTGCCTTTAGAAATTTGCACTTTGAAAATTCTCATAACAATGAAGATAATAAAAGTATACCTGTTACCTTATTCTCTTCCATTTCCCAGTCCAAATGATTTTAGTCTACTGTCAAAATGCACTATAGATCATGAGTCACGAGCTTAACATTTTTATTTACGTTCATTTAATGAGGTAACATTTTTGTCTGATAATATTTTTTAATAATTTTGAATTTTATGATTTATTCAATAATTAACTTCATTAAACTAACATTTACTATAATATTTTAACATTTTAATATTTTATTAAATGAGATAATAATTGTTCATTTCTACTCACATATAAATACAAATTTTGAAATCCAGAGCTCAGGTAAAAATAAGTTTTTGAATTAAAAATATTTACAGTTTTAGAGCACTTGAAAACAATATATTAGAAGGAGGTCCCAATAAGGACTACATCAAAGTAATGAAGTTTTATGTTGTCTATTGCAAACTAGAATGTTAATTTGATTATACTGGTTTATATAAAGAAGAAAAAAAGGAATCTACTTTGAAGATGTGTGCATGTCCACAAACCACTTGCCAAGTAATTGGAATAGAAGGATTTCCCCTTTTCTGTCAAGATTTCCCTCTTCATTGTGTACAGCTATCTAGTGGAAGTAATTTCAAGATTGGTTTTAGGCATGGATGTCTAGTTTCAATTTAAAAAAATAATTTCTAAGTTGCACACCATTGTTTTTGACCTAGTCAAGATAGAATTGAGTATGTTTTTCACTGCATGAATGAGTTTCCAGATTTCTTTTCTAGCTTAGTCAAAGCAGTAACTATAAAATTGTTTCAACCGATGCCCATGTGAGACTGTATGATTGTTAATGGAAGAGAAAAACAAGGCTATCATTTTGATTTGATCATTAAATTATAGTTAGATTAGTCTTCCCCCCTTTGGTATGATTTGAAAGCCTAATGAAATTAGGAAGGTATTTTTAGCTAAGGGAGAAACAATGGGTATACTAGGTCCTACATTGCAGCTACTTCCTGAACTGGAGAATCTTGATAATCCTGTTGCTTCTAACTCAGTACTATTTTTATAATTTCCTGCTTTGCTCAAATTAAGATATGTGAATCATAGATTGCATTTTAATATAATAAATTTAAGTTAACTGAAGTATCCAGTTATTCAAAATTACTGCCATTGATTACTTTTGGAAAGATCAAAACATTTCCAAAACTTAATTATCTTTTTCATTTTGTATATGTGCACTTAATTGGAATGTTGTGAGGAACTTTGATAATAAAAACAGTATATCTTGTCAACTATAATATCCAAACAGAACCCTGTGTTTCCCCAGATTTCCCTTGCTTTGTGTTATAATTCTTAATCAGTTATGATAACTAATATTAAATGTTATGCAGAGGGGTGAAAAACTTTTTTTCCACCCATCTTTGACTCATGATTGAGGCCTCTATAGTAAAAGGCAGGTTAACAGTAAAAAACCATATACATTTCTTTGATATAAGCTTTATATGTTATAAGCATGCATGATATACACTTCACATGTTATGAGCTTGCTTATAAGCTTTACATGTTATAAGCTTACTTTATTATATACTTAAACATTTGCTCAGAGGTTAGAGCTCATGTTGTGTTCCTATTATAACAAAATGAGATTTATAAAAACTTTTAATAAGATTTAAAATTCAAGCTAGTGTGGCTGATACATTATTGATAGGGTAGTTGTAAAACAGTTCCATCATTATAGCAGACTCCTGAGCATCCAAGCTGCAGGTTTCTGAGAGTGGCATTAATTTCCGTCATTCCCCTGGGATGTGATTTGCTTTTTATTTACTACACTGGCTAGAGTAGAAGACAGAGGGATGGAGCAGGCAAATGAATTTGCTTGTTTAGTCACTATGAATCTCCTATTTTCTTTTCATCGCGTGTCAGTTGAACTTAATATCAGCTGAACTTTAGTTATCTAAACCTATAATCCTAATAGTTGTTATTCTTCCATATTTTTCAAGTATGTGATATATCAGGCCAGCTAGTGAATCTCTTTCACTGGCATAACAGCATCTCACCTCGACATTGGAGAGTTTCCATAATTTGATGACTAATTTCTGTCACTTTGAGGCCCCATCTCCCACTACCAGTAATAAGTATCTCAATGCCAGTAGGCCACTGAGTGATCAAGTTTAAGAATATCATTTTGCCTCAGCTTTCTTAGCTCTCCCTTGCAACCAACTGTTGCAAGTTCTTCAGAAGCAGACTCCGAAAAGTTATTTTCTGTGCAGAATGTTAATTAGAGCGGTTAATGAGTGTCTTTAGACAATATAGGCTCAACATCCTCAGACAAGCCCAGAGGGAGCTCTAGAGCTAAAATGGTCATCACAGTAGCTGTATGTTGGGCTCTAATAGACAGACCTTCATATCTCTGCCCTCCTTGCTGGCATGGGTACCACAAGTAGTGCAGTAACCCGGGGCCAGGCAGCTATTGTTGGTGAGGCCATGTGTGAAGGCCTGGCAGCTGAATGATGGCTACTGTCAGTCCTCCTAGAGATGAGTCTTCTCTGAAGGTCTTCTCAGAGGACCTTCTCAAAGGTCTTCTCTTAGGGAATCTGGGCAGCTTATTTCCACATCCCGTTATAACTCTCCATGGAATATAAGCCCGCAAATGTGTATGTTTTTGTCTACTTTGTTCATCTTTATAACTTAGCACTTAGAACACTGTCTAACAATAATATGCTCTAAATAATTATTTTTGAGTGTATAAATGTATGTTTGAATGTATTTGAGTGTATGTATTAACAGCAATTGATAAGGGCAAAACAGAGAAGTCATTAATGGGGAGATTGTAACTCAGTAATGAATTTTTCCAAGGCAAGGGCTGAATCTTATTTTTTATTCCCCTCTGAAAGCCCAAGAGTGATAAAAGTTAGTGCATAAATAAAGGAGTGACTCAAATATCAAAATTCAGGCTCAGTTATTCAGAGTATGAACCAGGCACAAGGAGAGCTAGGGAAGAAGGAACCACACATCTGTAACCCAAAAGACAAAAAAAATGGAGGATTTGAGGAAGAAAATAGAGATAATGAAACTCTTGCTCCAGATTCACCCCAGTTAACTTTGGACACCTTTGGAAGGGCTGGTGCCTATCTTCTAGCTACCACTGAAGGAAGATTTGAAGTGGGAGGTCTTAATGCTGGCTTCGAATTAGACCACTGGGGAGAGTTTAGGAACACTGATGGCCAAGTCCCAGCCACATCACTTCAGTAAGACTCTGGTGGAAGGGTCTGAGTATAAGTATTACCAACATTCTCCAGATGGTGCTAATATCCGCCCAAGGTTGAGAACCACTCTCTTAAAGACATGCTGATGCCTGGCAAGGTAGAAGATTCATAAACTAGAAATAAAGTCACCACAGCTGATATTGTGACCATAAATGTTCAATATGACTACTGCTGACCAAAGTTTCATTTAAATGTATGCATTCTGATGTTGGAAACATCTTTCTTTTTATTTTTATAAAAATTACTTAGAGTTATTTACATGATTTTAGGCAGAACAACTTTTGTGACAGTTAAGTAAGTCTTTGCCAAAAGCCTTACCATACAATGCCAAAGGGAATACCCAGGGCAAAAGAAGAATTACATATATATTAATATTTTAATGTCTTATTTTTATTATTATTATCTATAACATTATATACTATTCAAAATAAACTATATACAGCATATAATATTAATATATACATTAATATGGCATTTCTCCTTCTACCAGAAATCTATTTGGCCCATGAACATGTTTGAAGAGTAGAGTTATAAGGCATGGATTTTATTCTCTGGCACAGATGTAGCAAATTAACAGATTACTCACAAACCCCGAGAATAATAAACAGCTATTAATTTTTAAAAGATCCAACATGGGTTTAGCACTAACATGCCAATGTGTTGTAAAAGCACCATTTACACAAAAAGAAAACTTCCAAAGCTCCTAATATTATCCCATCAAACACTGGTTCTTCTTAATACAATGACTCTTTTCCTGGCCAAGGCAAATGCACAAGTTGGTGAGTCACAATAATAAACGAGAGAATACAATTCTTGGATTAGTGAGTAGAAATGAGGTCCAGGATATGAGTTGCTACATCAGAACATTTTTCTGGAAACATGTGTTTCTCATATAACTATAACCAGGAAGCTGTCCAGATCAGAGCCACAGGCTCTGCAGGGATACCCTATTTATTTTAATGATTACTCTATCAGATAAGCTAGGAAAAGGAGGAATAACACTGAGAAGAATGCTGGTGAAGCCTTTTGCAATGGGAAAAAAAATTACAAGAGAGTTGGACCTTAAAAAAATTAACAGATTTTTGTGGTAGAGGTCTAGATTTTCATAATATGGCAACAGTGTTTTACTCTATTTTGAAAACTGTAGCTACTTAGGTAGTTAGAGTTACACAAAGTACACATACATACATAAAATGTGTATATATTTATCCCACAAGATATTGAAACTGAACCTATAAGTACTTGTCCTAGAATACTCTGAGATTCAGTTTAGCAAATACTTCATATTGTAAGGACAGGGGCCCCATAGGTAGGGAAAAGGTAGGGCATAGGTCTCATTGAGCTTTATTAAAAATTAGTAGTCAAATTTGACCTCTGCAGCCAGACTCAAAAGAGCAAAGGCAGCTAGACTTGAGCACTTAGAAACACAAAGGCAGAGAAACTAGGTCTGGGAAGGTCTCAGGTAGAAGTGATTCACATAAGAACTACAAACTTTCCCTTTACTTAATACTTAAATCTAAATAACCAGTCCTTAGTGCCCCCACTCATAATCTTACCCTTTACCAAAGGACAAGGAATGGTCTCCTGGCCAGAAGAACTCCAAGGTCAGGATGAAAGACAGGCCTGGGAGCCCATCGGATTCCAGGAGCGTACATCGGAAGAGGAAACCTTATAAGATAAGCCAGTGGCCAGAGCCCAAGAGCAATTCACTTTTGAATTCTCCCTACTCATTCCCAGTAGCTGTCTGTCATCTCTCTTTTTCCCCTTTCCAATCTTCAAATAAATTGTCTCCTTTTACTTTAAATGAGGCCTCTTTAATTCTTTACTGATGCCAAGTTTAGGAATGCTGGGACCTGCTTTTTCCAGCAAAACAGCGGTTTGCAGGCCTCTCCTGGACTACATTAGGATCACTAACTGTAATGAGCAGGAGGCATGGCACTAGGGAGTGGCAGGTCTAATGGCAGAATTTTCAGGTTTCTATGTCACCACAATGAAGGGGAACTTAGCCAAATGCAGTATCAGGAAGGCTTATTTCAGGAAGTGACACTGCATCTGAGTCTTTAAAATGAGTAGTTACAGGCATTATTCTTTCAGAATGAGCGTTGGGGTGGAAGACTTTCACTTACGGACAGAGGAAAGAGTATGATCAAGTGACAGCAGGAATGTGTGATCAGAAAACTATAAAACATTCAACAAAGCTGGAACATGACAAGTGCCACAAAGGTAACAGGAGATTAGGCTGGAAGGAAAGGCAGTGACTAGAGTACAAGGACCATGTGCATCTTGTTTTAGAAACTGAGCCTTGTTCTTTGAAACCAGACACATTTATGTCTTAGATTGTTCAACTTGGCCATAAATAAAAGACTGTTGGCTCCTAAGTGGGTCAGTAATGCAGATAGACAAGTGACTTAGGAGGGTCATGCAAGCAAATACTGAGGAAGTTCTGAACTACAGCAATTGGAATAGGGATGCAGAAAAGTCTGTGATT
Source organism: Heterocephalus glaber (assembly GCF_000247695.1). Next base: position 4,040,912 of record NW_004624850.1, on the reverse strand, counting down.
ATTTAGGTGGTAAATTAGAGCAAATATAATGATTTATTGGGCATGGAAAAGGGGTAGAAGAAAAAAATTGAGAATGATTCCAGCTTTCTGACATGGATGAGTGGGAGGATGTTGGTATTTCTGAGTTAGAGAATGATGAGGCATGAGGAGAAATATTCAATAAATGAAAATCACAGCTCATATATTTAAGTTGGTTAGTGTGAAGTATCTGTCAGATACTCAAATATCTAGCAGACATTTGGCTACATGGATTGATGCTCAGAAGAAACTTAAGGACAGAAATGAAAGTAAATAAAAGCTATTTGAAAAGCTTAAAAATATGAGTGGTAGTTAAATAAAAAAGTACATAAGCCATGAGATCTACAGAAGAGAAAACATTTGGAGTGAATAACACACTGACACCATTTGGGGCACATCAATGCCAATAAAGCTCATATGGAGGAAAAGGTACCCAGGCAGGGACAAGGAAGGGGGAGCTAAACCAGAAGACAATCAGCATAAATTGGTGCCGCAGAAACCAAGGAGAGGGGCCTTTCAAGGATGCAGTGTCCACAATACCAAAGTATCAGAGGTGTAGACCAGGAGATTGAATCCATGACCTTCCATACCAGGAAGTCTGTTCACACCACCTGTCTTTAACTGTTCTGACTACTAAACCATGTATGAAAAATCTCCACCATTTTCTCAGGATCATTCAAAGGTGGGGCAGGGTAGGAGGATGCAGTTTAGAGGCAGCTGGTAAGAAATTACAATGAACAAATCACGAGTGGAATGATAGTTTGATTATTCCATCCCTAAGAATGTTAGCTTACCGTCTGAGTCTTAGTTTCCAAAAGTTGCAAAATTAAAATGAAATAATGATGGAAAGTCTGTAGCATAGTACCTAGTATAAATTAGGTGGTCAATAAAAGGTGTGGTACTTGTTGAGGGTCTAGATATACAATGCCTGTTAAAAGTGGCATTAGGGAATCTTTTTTATAATTCTTTGTACTGCTCCCAAATGTGATAATAATAAAGCAAAACAAAAGTAATCAGTTATCTGGAGAATCTCATTGGGGAGTGCAATTCCACATACACCTTGAACAGAGAAGTCCTCTCTCTTTTGAGGGTTATCTACAAAGGATAAAGATGGACTCCAAGAGGAGAAGAGAACCACACTGTAGCTGTAGCCTGGCTTTGCTAGCTTGGGTCACCCTAACAGAACACCACAGATTTGGTGGCTTGAACAACAGAAATTTATTTTCTCACAGCTCCAGAAACTGGAAGTCCAAGATCAGGGTGCCAGTGTGGTTGGTTCTGGTGAGGACTTTCCTCCTGGATTGCAGACAATCCCTTGTCACTGTGTCCTCACAATGCAGAGGGAGATCTGTCTCTGTCTCTTTTTGTACAAGGTCACATCTTATCAGATGAGGGCCCCACTCTTAGGATCTCACTTAATCTGTACTGCCTCCTTGCAGGCCCTTTCTCCAAATATACTGACACTGTGGGCTAGGACTTCAACATACAGATTTTAGGGGGACACAGTTCAGTTCACAGCATAACTTCACAGATCTAGCACAGTGTGACTTCCGGCTCTTATCCAAAGTCAAAGTGACCATGAAAAGATGAATGTTTTGAATAGATTCAAGACAATAAGGCAGCCATGACAGTGGAACTAAAGACAGCACTCACGAAAGAGTACTTTCAGAACTGCTTCAGAAAGTGACAAGAATGATGGGATAAGTATGTGAAAAGCAAGGGGAAGTATTTTGAGGGGAATTAACAGTAATGTATCTTTTACATTAATACATTTTTAAACACACCACAGTTTGCAATCATACCTGGTATATCAGCTCCTTCCTTCAGACAACAGGGAAACTGGTTTTCCTTTCTGAGGTGTCACATTTTTTTCCCTTAATAATAGCTTGGACCTTGAGTCCTCTCCCCCTGAGTAAAGGGTAACTGTGACATGTGAGTCATATCAAGGGGACATTCGCAGGATCTGGAAACCTGAACTGCAAGCTCAGTTCTACCCAAATTGTCCAGAGCACTTTGGCCAAGTTGTTTAAATCCATCCCTAACATGATATAATTCTAACAACAAAGGAAAGCTTATAAGCCTCAGATTCCACAGCCTCCAATTCAATCTTCTGATAGAGTTTGATGTATATACTTTGTGATTTTCCCATGAAAAGAAATTGAAAGATATTAGATATTATAGTTCTTAGTGCATTCTCTAAGTAGAACAAAAGTAAAGAATTTCACTTATAATTTTGAATTAGTGTAGAGTAAGGGTTACTTTCTACATGTGGTAACATAATAAGCATAAACCCAAGAATACTCCACTAGAAGCAGCACAATAACAGAGTCTGTGATCTTGGCATTCCCTCTAGCAGTGTACCTGTAGACACAAATCTCAGCACTAGCAATTTTATAGGATGATTCTGAAGAGACAGACCACATAACTTTAAAAATATCAGTGCAACTAGAAATTATTTGATGCTGGCAGGATAAATGGTGTAGACATTTTGGCTGACTATAAATGAGCCAAACACATGAGTATAAGTTAAAATTAACTTTTCTTTTCATCCACATATATGATCACACACTACAAGATGGGCAATACACTGTTGCCTTTGAAATATCAACCCCTGGAGAGCCCTTGAGCCATCCCCTGTACGAGTGGCTGTGCTTCCCTGTGGGGATCCTCTGCCTCCTCAGACCTGTGCTGCTATGTCTACCTGGATCCCACAGGGCAGAAGACACATAAGCTAGCCATCTTCTATGAGGTGGCTTGAATCCTCTTTTCTTCCTCCTGGAGAAGGAGCTTAAAGGCATGCTGTAGTTAATAGCAATTCACTGTGTACTTGAAGTTTGTTAGCAGAGCAGATCTCAAGTATTCTTATCATAAAAAAGTAATTATGAGTTGATGGAAATGTTTATTAGCTAGACAGTAGTAATGTTTTACTATATATCTATATCTATCTGCAAACCTCACACCACATATAATTTTTATTTTATAATTACACTTCAGTAAATCAAATGGTGGAGAAACACTCTCAAGGTAATTGCTTTGCCAGTGTCACTTCAGTTATTTTTTTTTAATCAACAAGTAAAAATTATATATATTCATTGTGTATTCATTTGTGTTTTGACAAATGTATTTATTGTGGAATGGCTAAATCAAGATATTTAATGTATTACTTCACACTCATCCTTTTCTTTTTCTTTTTTTTTTTTTGGTACCAGGGATCGAACTCGGGTCCTTGCGCTTGCAAGGCAGGCGGTGGAACCACTGAGCTAAATCCCCAGCCCTCATCCTTTTCTTTTGTGGTAAGAACAATTAAGATTTCTCTTAACTACTTTCAATTATGTATATTTTTATTGACCACAGTCATCATGATGTACAATAGACCTCTTGAACTTATTGCAATCCAGTTTTTTTGTACTTGGTACTTAATGTGCTGGTGCTTTGCAATTATCATGAAGTAGAATTTAGAAGAAAGTAAGTTTTTTTTAAAGCAGTTTCTCCCAGTTTCACACAGTTTCCTCCCAGAGTCCTCCTCCCTATAACTGCTGACTTCTGTTACAGATAAGGTAAATAACAAAATTTTTGCAAACAGAGTCCTGTGATGTCCTGGTTTCTCAGGAAACTGTTTTACTTCAGGGCTGATCCCTGCTCTGATACTGAAAAGGTAGACAATTATGTTCCTGTAAACAAGGTCCTATGATATTCTGGAATTCCTTATGTTTGTTTTCTTTCAAGGTTAAGCTGTTAAACCGTCAATGAATACATAATTGCCTTTGTACTGTTTCATGCCAACCCCTTTGACAAAATGTATAAAAACTGGAGCCTTTCCTTTGTTCAAGGCTCAGTCCTTTGGACAAGAGTCCATCTGAGACAGTGCACCTAAATCCTGGAATAAAATCCTCCTCTTTCCCAGTTGTTTCTCCTGTCTCTTGAATTCTGCAACAGTCATATCACTGAACTGCCAGGGAGTCAAGTTATACTTTTATTAATCCCTGCTAAGAAAAACCACAATTAAACACATTTTTAATTGTAAAGAGGCTACTGTTATTTTGAAAAAAAGGTGTTATAGTTTTATAAAAACAGACCAAAGATCAAATAATTCGATGTTAAATATTCTGAATAGCAAGAGCAATGTTCAAATTTCAGGCCAAATCTAGGTGCTGAGATGAATTTTGTCTTTAGGACATGGAGCCCATGATCCCAAGGAGCTTTTCCCCATCAGTTTAGTCCACACTCAGCTGCAAGCAGTTCATCAGGGTCATCCAATAAGCATTGCTCCATGCTTCTGCCTCCCATGGCTGCTGCCTCAGGTGACCATCCCAACTGTGCCTTGATTCCCTTATCTCTCCAGATCTCAGGGTGGTCATTTCCTTCCAACTCTGTTCCCCAGTGAACTGAGAAAAGTTGTTCATTTTCCCCTTGTTCAGCTTTGTCTTGTAGTAAGAATGGGAGTGATAACTTCCAAGCTCAAAACTAAACCTGGAAGTTCAAAGATCATGTGAGTATGGCCCACAATAGTGCACTATGTTATTCTCCTTGGCTGCAAGGCAGCCCCAGAACCAGCACAAGTGCCTCCTTCCTGCCACCCTTGCAGGCCCATGGAGAGTCCTCCTTAGATGTAAAGATTTGAATTCCTTATTCACTAGGTGCTTCTGTAAGAACTTTAGAAATTTCAAAATCTACGTATGTGGCTCTTTTAATCCTCAGCTCCTTAATTCCTTAACCTTCCTCTTCTCTTCAGCTAAGTAGGTCCTGCAGCCTATTCCAGCCCTCCACCCCATGGTCATAAGAAAGGCACATTTGCCATTTCAAATCACTGAATTCTTTCATAATCTCAATTTCAAACATCATTTTCTGGCTTCTAGCTCTCATCACTGCAGTTCAATCCCCCTACTACTTCTACCCCCAAAATTTGTCAATGACAATAGATACACAATCTATTACTGCTACCTTTCAATGTTTAATGTGACTTAACAATCCTCCTTTCTCCACATTCTTTTTTTTGTGTGTTTGTTTTAGTTTTTTTTTAATACATTACTATTCACCAGTCATTCTACATAGCACTCTTGACAAGATAACCTTTAATTGTTAATTTATACATATAAAATATACCTTCCATGATATGCATTACCAGCTCTTTTTAAAAAGACTTTTCACAATTAATAATTTATAGAAAACCACTATTCTTTAGAAATCATTCTTGCTCTAATTTATTTTTTTCTAAATACTGGCATAAAGTGAATGATAAAGATGCTATTTGGCAAGAGTATTTCTAGCCTGCCCTATTTCCACAGAAAAGGTTTTAAATTAAGGTCAAGATTATTGACTCCTTATTTCTCTGCTCTAGTTGCTTGCAGAAAGCCAACAAATACAGCTAAAATATTAAAATATCACTTTAGCACTGACATCATAAAGCACAGAGTTCAGTGACACCTAGGTTTTAAAGTCTGCTTGAAAGCACTTGGCACAATTCTATCTTGTAGCTCATATTTTATGAAGGTAAATCTTTCTAGGTTTAAGGGACTTCTCTTTGTAAGATTTTTCTTATTTCTCTATGTGTCTAAATACTACTTCCTACCTATAGCCACTTACTTTTCTATGTGTCTAAATACTAGTTCCTACCTATAGCCATTTAATTAAATGTGGTTGTAAGTTATGTCAAAAAGCTCTAGATTTCCTTCTCACATGTAAAAAATTCAAAAAAAAATAAGACTTTCTAAAGCTGTCTTTTGATGCAGTTCTAGTTCATAGCAAATGGAACATTAAGCTAATCACATTGCTTGGTTTTGTTTTGTAACTTGTATTTATTTTCAAAAAGTCCAATAAATGTTATCTTGGCCTTTTGTTGGTTAGGTATATCCTAGGTACTGGAACTTAAATGTCAAATGTGATCATTACTAAAATAGTATGCACAATCATGTAATAAGTCTTCCTAACTTGTCTTAACTTCTAATTTTCACTATGACCACTATTGGTGGTTCAGCTGTAGACTTACAAAACTTACAGAAGCTAAAATTCTCTTTTCCATCAAAATTACAAATGTTAAAAAGTTCAAATGTGCACAGAAAGCTGCAGTAAATTTTAAGTTTCAGTTTCTATCTGCCATGATCCAGACTGTATCTTACAAAAAACATGGTACATTTATATTGGAAAACAGGGTCCCATTTATTTGTAAGAAAAAGCTGGATCTCAGCATTCCCCAGAACAAAATTCAATGGCAACCTGCACACAGGCCTTAATTCACTTCCTGCCCAAAACAAAAGAGTTTACATAAAAATAGATATAACCCAGGTACCCATATACATTAGTCTATGACTAGTGCTATTTACATAAAAAATGTTGCATTGCATGAGTCAAGAAATAAAATACCATCATGCATTTCATTTTAACTTTTAAGGTGAAAAATACAGTTACAGAACTAAGTTTGCTTACTATGATTGTCCCAATATTTACTAAAGGAATTACATCCAAAGGTTTCTTGTTTACATGTCACTTTCCACACCCAGCTATTAACCTAAGTGTAACAGATTATATCACTTCAGCAACAAGAAACTTTTGAATAATCTCTATTATACTGACATATTAAACTAAAATTATGGATACTTACACACATTCAAAGTTTTGATGTAAATGTATGAAATAACTCCAAGAATTACAGTTCTTCAAATGTAGAAAATAATCTGGATCATCATAAAGGAGCATGGAGGTCCTAAGTTTAATGTCACTTTCAGACAAGTAAGACATAACACACTTCTAGAAAGGAACATTCTCTATCCTTCTGCACAAATTAAAATACAATGCATTAGTCAAAAAGAGAGACATTATATAATTATTACATTGGATGAAGTTTTTGTCATTTCTTCAGGAGAATGACTCTTGATGACTTCTTTGATGAACTGTTCAAGTGCAGTGAAGTAGCCTTGGCACTGCCATGTGTCATTATGAGTTCCATCTGGAAAAATGGCCAGTCTCTTAGTCCGAGATGGGGAGAGCTCAGAGAGCTGCTTCATCATCACAGTGGCATATCCACATTCTTTTATTATACTTCACATAGCCTCAAGTCTCTTCTTTCTCCATTATATTCTCTTAGTCTGACCCCATGCTCTCAGGTGAAATACAACTTTGTCTACTTGTAAACTTGTACCTGTGATGCAGAACATAGACAACCCACTATGCTGACTGATCTTAGATTAATCAGTATATGCCCATTAACCTGGAACACTACTCAAAAATCCAACTGCACTTCCTACTGCATTCACTTCCTGTTCCCCAAAACTCTTTTTTTATTTTCAAAATTGTAATTACCAAAACAGTAAACAAGCAACTCTGAAGTTAGAGTGCAAAATTAAAGCACCTTATTGTTTTAAAGATGCAATAACAAGAAAGTATAAACACATCCACATTGTAAATAGTTATTTGTGTGGTAGGTAAATGCCATTTAAAAACATTTTTAGTAGAAAAACTGATTTGTAAGTCAATTTACAGAAGATAAAAAAATCAATGTTTAATACCAACTAATTATAAATAACTAAAAGGGAGAAAAGTCCCCTCTGTCCTGTTTGTGCTTCAGTCTCTATGTCTTCTGCTCCTTGCCTTTTGGAGAAAACATTGCATTGTAAGACTGCCATCTTTTTGGACGAGGACAAAGATCAAGATCTTCCTTAATGTAACCTCTTTCCATACAAGTCTGAGTGGAAGGAAAACCAACTTCCCAGAAATTCTCTAGTGTGTTGGGTGGAATATAGCGAAATCAGTGTCTTGAACAGGAAGCCAACTTCTTTTCTCTTTCTTCGGCTGGCATATCACCATAATAAATTTTACATTCCTTACACGTGTGCCCAAGCAATTTTCTTCTCTCTTCTTTTTTCTGAACCACCTCAATATGAGGAAAATTTCATAAGCTAGTCTCTCTCTCATTATCTTTAAAATATGGCTCCACAAATGCTTTCTGCTTGACTTTATCTTGTTTATCATCGTGTGCATTTGGTTTCCTTATGGCAGTGGATAATTCCTCCAATTCATTTACCACCTGAGGAAGACCATCTGCCAAACAGGATTCATATTCTTCATGTGTTGTCCAATCAAACAAATCTTCCAAGCTATCATTAATCTTTCTTTCTCTGTTTGGACTTTTTTCTCCTTTTTGCCCTTGCTTCTTCACCTTTAAAACCAAACTTTCACTGACCAACATACAGTCCATGTCTACTGTCTCTCCTCCTAATTTTGACTGATTGCCATCCTTTGTATCTATTACAGTAATATCCATTTCATGCTGAGAAAGGTCTACTCCTGGATCTACACTCCACTGGATATTTTCAAAGGATGCATCTTGGTTGTTGTTAGACTTTGTTTTGGTAATTCTGCATGGATTTAACTGAAGAACTGATGCAAGTTCACATCCTCCATGAACTGACCTGGTTTTTACTTTTATTGGCTCATTAGAAATAGCATCCTTCATATCATCAAAAAGATTCTCTGTCTCCAAACTTTCACGTGGATGTAGAGGGATCTTGAAGATGGAATTTTCTTCTTTTATAGGTCTATTTTATTGTCTGTTTTATAGGTCTTGATTTATTGTCTGGAGAGGATTTATATAAAGACTGGCAGACAAACTCCTGTAGACAGGACTCCTCTGGGGAATCTTTGGGTATCATGGAGCTCCCATCCAAGGCCTTACAGCTTGAGGAAGAGCCTTTTGGGATGGGCTTAAAAGCTTCATAAAGAGTCACTTGCTTGAATTTGTTTTTGGAAGTCTCATTTCCCTGTCTTTTCTCTTGACACTGAATAGCTCAAACTGATCAGACAGATCCAGAGGTTTATCCAAAACATGGTCCCCATTCATGGAGAACTGACTATCCATTGGAAAAGGAAGAGAATTTTCATTATCAAAAGAGGCTTGGAGACAGCATACTTCATGTTCATTTTCTTCCTCAGTTTTCTTCCTTTTGGATGTTCTGCCTCCCAATGATTTCAGGGACACTATATGTTTATCCATCACAGTATCTTTAGTGTGATCAGTAATATCCTGTTCATTTATGGATTCACTTATATTTTGAAGAATCAGCTTAGCTTACTAGAAGATGACTGGCTAATGGCCTTGTTCAATTCAGACCCAACACTATGATGTATGAAAAGGGCATTATCTTCAGATTTTGATCTAGTTTTCTCTGTTCTGGAAATAGAAGTGCTGCTGAAAGAGGCTGTTTTGAGATGGCTTTGTTTCCCAGTGTCTAAAGGAGAAGGGGACAAACTTGTATTCAAACCCAAACTGCTTTTCACAGTAGATGTAGTACAAATACAGGAGATGATACCTGAGGAGTCAATTCTTCTTGAGGAGGAGTCTTTGAAGTAAAATCTGAAAATCTTAAACTATTTTTAGCATTTCTCATGGATTCCTCAAAAGGCTGTTTCTTGTGATCTCCTTCCAGAGAGTGGTACAGCTCATCATCAAGAGGGCTCACGGGACCCTGAGATTCAGATTCCTCTTGAATGCCAAGTCCAAGTGTTTCAGCAACAACTGTAGCTAAATTAAAAGATGACTTATCAGTGAGACAACTTCCTGTTTGACATATTTTAGCCACTGGAGCTTCACTTTGATCACAGATGTCAGCAACTAGAATTTCCTTTTCATTAGGGCTGTGTTGTGAATGAGTTGAAGCCTTAGAAACTTTTCTTAACTCATCTGTACACATGGAAAGCTCCAATTTAGTATTTGTTTTTTCTACATATTGGACATGGAGATTCTCCTTTCTTCGTAGCCGGCTAATGCCAGAAAATGAAAAGGCTGTTATTGCTGAATCTGGAATAACATTTTCCTCACATTCAAGCTCAGCTGCTTGACGCTGCTTATCATTCTCAAGTATCTTCTGCAGTTGCTCAGAAAGCTTTTTATTTTCTTCCTGAAGAGCATTCTTTTCATTCATAAGCTCGGTAATAAGCTTAAGATTCTGCTGTTGGATATTTTCAAACTCTTGCTGCTTTTTCTGCATATGTTCTTCAGTTACTGCACAGCAACCACATAATCCTGCTCGTAATCAATCTTCTAAAACTTTAACTGTTTCTTTAATGGTTGCTCTCTCAGTTGTCGATTTTTGGTGAAGAACTCTTCCAGTCTTTGTGCATCTTCACCTGTGCTTCCAAAATGTGTAATCTCAACTACAAAATGCGTTCCTTTTTCAGTTTGGATTTTTTTACTTGTAAATCTTGTTCTTTATCATGATACTCTTTCAGCTTCATCCAAAGTTCCTTAAAATCATTAGATATATCTGGAGAACTAGGGCTTCCACAACCACTTCCAGAGATGTTCATCTTGTTTAATAGGCTCCACACTTCTATTTGCTTAATGTTTTCAGAACTTTCCTGTTACATTGTATAAATGTGAAGTTGTTTTTGGAAGGCTGAAATACTCCCTAGGTGCCATGCTCTGGGCAGGGGAAAGAAAATCCTTTTACAGCTTCCAGTTCTGCCTGAAATTCTAGAGCCCCAGCAGGGAAGTGCAAACCTGCGATGGCTGTGAAGGAATGGCAGCTGCAGCCTTTCTTTTCTTGTGCCCCTTTCCCTCAGCTAACTGCTCTTCCTGTGGGAGGAAGAAGGCCTGGAGGGTGCCCTGGCCCCAAAACTCTTTATCAGAATGGTTTTCTCCCCAAACCTTCAATACTTTTACTGCTGTCATTGTGAGCTGATGACAATTCTTATTTCTATTTCAGGGAAGAAAAAAAAAAGAAGAAACTATAATGAGGAAATTTCCATGGCCTCTCAAAACTACGTGTATCCACTTATTCTTCATCTGTGTCTGGATTCTCTGCCTTTATTGCTGTTAAAAATGACCAGTGGTTCTTGGATATAAGGTCAACCTCCTTATGTGTGCACTGAATTTTAACATCATCAATTTTTCTATTCTCTAATGGTTTTTTTCTCTTCTCTAACTTTTTTTTCTCAACAACATACAAATGTGTTCATTCTTTCATCCTGAAATAGTAGACATCTAGCATGGACTCTATCAACCACTATTTACTTTGTGCCCATTAAAAAAATTATTCTTGAAATTATAGCTATTATCTGACCCCACCTCATTCTTTCTTAAATTCACTTCCTTGAAGTTTTTGCCTCATCCCAAAGCTGCTCTTGCTGTGGGTTCCACCAACCACAATGTTTTCCAATTAGAAAGACAGTTCCTAGTCTTCATCTCATTGGGCTTTTTGTCCGTACTTGATCCACTTGACCTGGCTTCCTTTCATTGCTTTTTCTATTTGGTTTCTAGGATTCCACACTCTCTTGATTTTCCTCTGTTGTTTTGGAGGCCTTTTTCTCTCTTTTTTCAAGAAATAACTCAGAGACATGTAGATAGTTATTGGATTCTGTCAGGGATGGGGGCTGAAGGGGCAGTTTTGCAGATGAGGTCCCCAAGGCAAAGAAAGCACATAGAGCCAACATTAGCAAAAGCAGCAGCTAACATCTTTATTTCTCAACCCCTATAGTGGCTATCAAGCATTTCATCATCATGTCCTGGCATGACCATGTTGCACATATATGATTATCTATGCTAAGTCATTCCTTTTTTTTTTTCTGGTACCAGGAATTGAACTCAGGACCTTGGACTTGTCAGGCAGGTGTGGCACCACTGAGCTAAATCCCCACCCTATGGTAAGTCATTTTTATATAAGTGGGCCCTGTTGTGCACCTGTGCTAAATGGCAGGGTCATGTCCTTATGGGTCCTCAAGTACCCTGGGCATTGAAGTGCTCCAAAGTGGCCCCTTACAGATTCTTTTTTCATGCAAAAGAGTTTTCACATATCTGGTAGGCTGAATCAAGAGAAGACAAGGCTGAATAAAACTATAGGCAGTCTGGGACTATACACATTATACACTATACATTTTGGGTAAACTGTTTAGTTGGTAGAAACCAAAGAGATCAGCCTGGCATTATGTCCTTGAGTAAGCTGACTAGGAATATCAAAGACAAAAATCTGTTTTTTTTCTTTTTGTGGGTTCTCTGTGAAAACTTGAAAGTTGAACCATAAGACCAGGTTGACAGGCAGTCTCATATATCTACCATCCACCTGAAGACTTCTACATTAATTAGACAACATCTGCATTATTTTTCTCTTCTCAAATTTTGATACATTCTGGGGATCAATAATTAGACCTCTTTTTAAAAATCTAGTGACTAGTGACTCTCTGTTCTTGTCTGTTATACCACCTAGATACTGACAATTGAAGATTCCTGTATCTAACCACCTGTCTGACATCTCTACTTGGATATTTAATAAGCCTCCCCCAGGAGCACTTATCCCAGGTTGGTATATTACCTTATGCCACCACCTCAAATTGCTTCTCCCTTAGTCATCAGGATTCCATCTCCATCCTTTCAGATACTATGGTCTAAGACCCAGGGATCTTTCTGGACTCTTTTCTTCCCTTTCTTCCCCACATCTCATTCTTTAGCAGGTCCTGATAACTATACCTTCAAAACAGATCCAAAATTTAATCTCTTCTCTTTATCCTTTTCCAAATCATTATCAACTCTCTTCTACATTAGTACAACAGCTTCCTAAATGGCCATTTGGCTTCTCCCTTGTAACTTCTCCATCAGGATATTTTCAACTTATGATCATATTTTAAAATAAGACCATGAAAGTTCTTAACTCAAAAGAATCCCTATCTCATTCAGAGTAAATATCAAAGTTTCTATGATAAGTCTCAAGGTCCTGCATAATCCACACCCCCACACCTCCTTCTAACTATCATCTACTTCTCTTTCTCTAGTTGCCTCCATTCAGCCATGCTGGCTCCTTGCTATACCTGAGCACACTGATCAGGACCTGGGTTTAGATTCCACATATGCTGATTCCTCTGCCAGATAAGTACCTTTATTGTGACTTCTGCTTGCTTGTCACATTGGCAGAGAAGCCTAATGTTTTTCTTTAATTAAAAATCTCTACCCAGGACAGGACTTTCCTTCATCTCTGCTTTATTTCTTTCTAGAGCACTAACATTTTCAACTCATCATTTCTTTTTTATGATAAGTATGTATACAATAAAATGTAAGCTCCATAACTTTTGTCAACTCTATTTACTGCTTTATTCTAAATACCTAGAACTGTACCTGGACACATTGAGCATTCACTATATATTAGTTGAGAGAACACTACATTTTACAGAAGAGGAAACCTCTCTTTACAGATGACACATTTAGTGGCTCTTCCACTAGGAGTGCAGAGCTGCTAGAAATTGCAGAACTTCCACTCAAGTATAGACTGTCATTGTCACACAGTGGGGAGTCATTTCTCTGGATCGCTCCTAGTACTGCACATTTTAAGAGTAGGAGTGTGGATTGACCTTAAGCTCCATAAAATTTGGGCTAATTTTGTTGCAGACACAGCTATAGCCTCAGCATCCAGCATATTGAATAACTGAATTAGTACTGTTAAGAAAAACCAAGGATGACAAATTAATTTACATCTAAAGAGCCCTATGTGGTTAGTGGCTACTGTATTGGACAGTATAGAGCTAAAAGGACCAGAATTGGTGATGATCTCTGACATATTTCCATTAATCTCCTCTGTGGCAGACACCTCTGACCAGTATTAGCAGGCTATAGTGGCACAATCTTCTTGTCCTTCTATAATTCAGCTGAGTTACATTGGAAGTAGTCTAATCAGCTAAGTTCACTTCCAGCCAAGGTCAACTCAGCTCCAGCTAAATTCCTCCCCTCTGAATTAACCATTTGTTCTCTTCAGCAAAGTTATGCTTGTGCCCTCATTATACAGTCCCACCTGCTTGATACGTGTTATCAACAGGTGTCCCAAGGCCTGCCCAGTTTCCCCTCTTTCCACACTTTTAATGAATAAACATGGGATATCTTGGGAGTTCTTTGTCTTTGCTGCCCAGAGCAGCTTAAATCAGCCCAAAACTCAGTTTCACTCAAGTCTCTTTCTCTGTGTTTCTTTCAATTCTCACTTTCCTGTCTCAGACTGGCTTGCAGAAGGCCAGAGCCACTGCAGGGGTCTCTGAAACTCCCCTTACCCTTTCCCTATACTCCTGATGTCTCTAGTCAGAAGTAATCTTGTTCCAAAACCTTATGATCACCTCAATAAATGCAGAAAAAGCATTTGACTAAGTCCAACATCTATTCATGATAAAAACCCTAAAGAAAATTGGAAAAGAAAGTCTTTATCTCAATCTGATAAAATCTATCTATGACAAACAATATCCAACATAAGACTAAATGGTTGAAAACTGAAATCTTTCACTCTAAAATCAGGAACAAGACAAGGATGCCCACTATCACTACTCCTATTCAATATAGTTTGGAAATATTAGCCAGAGCAATTATACAAGAGAAAGAAATAAAAGAATTAAGGACAAGAAAGGAAGAAGTTAAATTATCATCATTTGCTGACTGACGACATGATACTCTACATAGAAGACCCCCAAAATTTCACCAAAAGACTCCTGTATTTAATAACCAAATTCAATAGCATAGCAGTGTTGTGGGCAGAGAAGGGTGGAGGGTTCCCACAGTCCTGGGCCTGACTCTCCCAATGATGCAGAAGGTTGTGGAAGAATCAGATAGAGATGGAAAGTGTAGAAGCAAAGTTGTACTTTTATTCAGCAAGCATGCAAGAGTACAGCTGCCTTCTCTCAGCAAGACAGGCAGGGGTGCCTGAAAAGGAGTCACCATTGAAGGGGGGCTCAAGGGGTTCATTTATAGTGGCTGAGGGCCCACCTAGTCTCTGGGTTGAGGGTACCCCTACTTGGTTGGCTAATTGGTTGATATGGCTCATTACTAGGGAAGGATCCTGGGGCCTTTCACACCTCTAGGGTCAAATTTCCTTTTTTCCATTTTGATCTTAGCAAACCAAGCTTTGCAGGGTACAGCTTACAGAGGAGATGGGACTGCAGGCTGTCAGCTTCTCACAGGTGGTTAAGCCTGTTCTGCCACCTATCTAAAACTCCTTTGGGGTGGGGGCACCCCTCATCTTTCCCTGCCTAAGGGTCTCTATCCCTACAGCGGATACAAACTCAACACTGAAAAATCAATAGCATTCCTATGCACAAATAAAAAACTCACCAAGAGTAATTAAGAAAACAATGCCTTTCACAATAGCAACAAGAAAAATGAAATACTTAGGAATCAATCTAATGAAGTAAGTAAAAGATCTTTACCTTGAAAACTACAGCATTCTAAAAAAAGGAGATCAAAGAGGATATCAGAAAATAGAAAGATATCCCTTTTTCTGGATAGGCAGAGTAAATATACTGAAAATGGCCATACTTCTAAAAGTGTTATACAGATATAACACAATCCCAATAAAAATACCAATAGCATAACTCACAGAACTGGAGAAAATAATCCTAAAATTTATATGGAACCAGAAGAGACCTAGAATAGCAAAAGCAATTCTGGCAACAAGGGTAAGGCAGGGAACATAACAATCCTGATTTAAAGTTATTCTAAAAAGCTACCATGATAAAAACACCATGGTACAGCCATAAAAACAGACCCAAGTATCAATGGAACAGAATAGAAAATGCAGAAACAATTCCAGGCACCCTTGGGTACCTTATATTTGCCAAAGGGCCAAACACTTTCACTGGAAGAAAGATAACCACTTTAATAAATGGTGCTGGGAAAACTGGGTTTCTACATGCTGAAAATTAAACTGAGGCCCATATTTCTCACCATGCACTACATTAAAATTTAAATGGATTAAAGATCTAAATATTAAAACAGAATCATGGAATTTGCTGAAAGATTGAATAGGTAAAACACTTGAAGACATAGGTATAGGCAAAGACTTTATGAAAAAAACCCCAATTGCATAGGAAATATTACAAAGAATTAACAACTGGGATCACATCAAATTAAAAAGCTTTTGTATAGCAAGATAAACCACCAACAGAGTGAAGAGACAACCCAAAGAAGGGGAAAAGTTTTGCCAGCAGTTCCTCAGACAAAAGACTAATGTCTAGAATATATAAATAATTTTTAAAAATCAGCCTACCCCCTAATTTAAAGACCCAATCCAAAAATGGGGATCTGAAATGGAGACACTTCTCAAATTAAGAAGCTCAAATTGGGCTGGGGATTTAGCTCAGTGGCTTCGCCGCCAGCCTCCCAAACGCAAGGTGCTGAGTTCAATCCCTAGTACCAAAAAAAAAAATTGGCAAATATATGAAAAAATGCTCAACATCACTGGTCATTTGAGAAATGAAAATTAAAACATTGAGATTCCACCTCATTCCAGAAAGAATTGGTGTTACCAAGATATCAACCAATAACAAATTCTGGTGGGGCTGTGGAGTAAAAAGAACTCTTCTCTGTTGGTGGGAGTGTAAACAGGTACAACCAGTTTGAAGATTCCTCAAAAAACTAAAACTAATGGTTCCATTTGACTCAGATATTCCCCTTCTAGGAACCTTCCCAAAGAAATTAAAAGCATCATACTACAGTGATGTATGCATGCTTATGGTTATAGCAGCACAATTTGTAATAGCCAAATCTTGGAGACAGATCATATGCTCATCAATGGATGAATGTATAAAGAAAACATGTTTTTTTATATATAATTTAGTACTAATCTGCCATAAAGAAAGAAACTTGAAACATTTTTAGGTAAATGGATGTACCTCAAGACCATAATTTTAAGTGAAATATATTGGATACATGAGTTTAAATATTTCATTGTTTCTCTTGTGTGCCAAACCCAAAGGGTAAATAAGGAGCAAAATGGAGAATGGATGTTGAGAAGTGGGAAGAACATGTTCAAATGGGAAGGGGGAAGGTGAAAGAGGAGGAAGGGAATAAAGATTTTAAAAAAGAGAATGGAAGAAAAAAATGGAAACAAAGCTTTGTAAATGGGGAGGGGAAGAAGGGCTTAAGGGAGGAGAAGGGAATGGGGAAAGAAAGAAGAATTAAGATATATTATGTACAGGTACAAATTCCCTATGATGAATGTGATCATTATGTATGTATCGATAAAAAATAAGTAATCTTGTTCTGATCTGTATGCTTCCTATTATTGCTATAATGAATTACTACAAACAGTGGCTTAGAAGAATGTAAATTTATCATAAGTTCTGTAAGTTTGAAGTCTGCAAGGGGACTTACTGGGCTAACACCAGGGCTTTGATAGTGTTGTGTTCATTTCTGGAAGCATCAGGAGTGTTGTTCTTTGCCTTCCCAACCTGGAGAGGATGCCTAAACTTCATGACCTGTGGCCTCTTCCTCCATCTTCAGAGCTAGTAGCATAGAACCGCCCAATCTCTAACTCAGACATCACTGCCTCCCTCTTTCACTTACAACAGCCCTCCACATCATATTGGGCTCAATTGGATACATCAGCATAAGCTCCTCATATCAAAATCCTTAATTTAATCATATTTTCAAAGACTCTTTTGTCCTGTAAAGTGATGTATTCATGGGTTCCAGGGATTGGGATGTGGACATCTTTAGGAAGCCATTAATCTGCTCACCACAGTATTATACTTATTCTGCCTTGCCTTACGGCTAGCCACATGCTTTTCTATCTACCTGCTTGAGAGCAACAATTAGATCAGTGTGTGTGTGTGTGTGTGTGTGTGTGTGTGTGTTGAGAATGGAAACTAGGGCCTTGTGCATGCCTAGCATGTGCTCTGCCACTGAGCTACACCTCCAGTTCAATGATTGACCCTTAATGATTTTAATTCCTAATTTCAAACTGGGTTTTTCACATCATAGATACCCAAAATATAAACTGAATAAGGCAAACAAAAAAGAATAATTTAGGCTCTGACTGAGTGAATGAGGCACTAAGGTGGATCCTGGTGTAGTAGCTTGATTTTCAGCATTTCCCTGGATTAAAATCTTTGCCAATCAATTGGTCCCGCAGTCATAGATTTTGGAGAAGAATCACCACTCAAACAGAGATTGAATCATTGTGCCCTGGTCTGTTCTTAAATATTTGTCCTGGGTAAATATTTGTTTGGACTAATGGAAGTCAAAGCCTGCTTATGTGGCTCTCTGGGAATTAATACAGAACTAAAAAGACACAATGACAATTGATGAACTATTGGATCCCATAGTGTAATGAGGACATTTTAGGGCTAGTATATCATTTAATGAAGAAAACTAGCGTAAAAAAGCTATATGATTACTTTTATGTATTGATACCAAGTGAATGAGCAATTTACCCTAACTTTCTGAAAGATATTCCAGAATAGAAAATGAATTAATTATTTTTGAAATTAAGTACTTAATAACATCTTGTTTTTCAAAATTTAAACATATACAGAATGAAGATTATATAACAAACTGCATATTCATCATTCAGCTTAAATAACTATTATCACATCTTGTTTTTATTTGTCTTTGATTTCTGTTCTCTATCTCCTGTTCTATCCACACTCTGATTATTTTAAGAGAAATCCCAGAATTGTATCATTTTATCTGTACATTTAATCATTTATAAACACCTTTGGACAGACTTGTTCATGAATTTCCTCATATTCATGTTGGCTTCCTGCATATTCTGGCTGTTCCATCTTTCTGACATTTACCATCTTTTCTTTACTGTGTGTGGAATTTTACACTGAAGATAAAACATAACATCTAAATATAGAAAAACTAGACCAGCCAGCCTTGTTTAATTTTCCTATTAGTTCAATTATATTTTAGAAAGCTGCTAACAAAGCAGAACTTTATGAGAGGTAAAACAATATTTGCATTATTATTTAGAGAGAGGAAGGGGAGCTCTGAACCACACAGGAAATAGTAAAAATTTCCAAATTCTACTGTGTTTTATTTTAGGGACATAATAAATAATGTTGAGGTAAGACATATATAACCCAGTGCTAGAAGGTGCATGGAGTCCTTCTGAGGTTAGGAAATTTACTGAGTGAAAATAAATCCTAATAATAATTAGATGAAACCAGAACTTGAACTGAGAAAAAACATTGACAAAGAATAAAGTCTGATCAGAAAATATTAAGTGGCAAAACATATGGTTTCATAAAATATGGACTATTTCTTTTGGTCACTAAAATACTCTTTCATACAACACTGTATAATGGGATTATAAATGGCCTTCAACATATTAAATACATTAATAAAAGTGCACATTTATGAAGATTGTCTGGGGTTGAAGAAGAGTTTTTCTAGTATAAAATCATACATCATTTACAAATAATTGCTTCTATCTTTCTGCCTCTCTTAACCACTAAAAACCAGAGCTAATTTGTCTAATGAATGAGCCTGAGTCACCATACTTTATTCATAAAAATATGAGCTAAACATTTGGAGAGACAAGTAAAATTAAGTTTTCAAATCTAAATTTAGTATTTTAAAACTTATCAAGCTGAAATTCCTCATTGTGCCACTGTTCCAAAGCAGAATGTTTCCATTCATAAGGACTTCTAGTTAGACAGAATGTGAAATGATCTAATGCAGCTCCATGTTAAACACTGTTCCCCAATCCCTGTCACTGCAGTAAATGTATTACTAAGGGTCACCCCAATTGAAAAATTTCAGAGACAAGGAATCAACTTTCTTGCCTTCCAGGTTGGTGACCCCTTCCCTCACATTACAGAAGACGAGGGTTTTACTCCAACCGACCTATGAAGACATCATTGATTGCACTAACTATGATGATATAGAAATCTGTACTTGGATAGTATTGTGATGGAGCTTGATCTTATAACATTGATAAATGAAGTCATGAAACAAAGGAGGAAGTTAGGAGAGTTTTATTGGAGATAAAAAGAATTCCAAGAGGGATCCCAAATGGGTGGCAACTGAGGCTCTTTGTCAAAAATAATTTATACAACAAAATCACAACCTGGGTACAACATGGATTAAACTATAATCAACCTATAGGATTACAAGTATAGTTGCATAGCTAATTTTGATTCAATAGGAAAGCGAGTCATGTAACAAGGGTACATGAAAACAACAAAGGCATTCTTGAGATGGGAAGGGAGTATGGGTCCAAATACTTTGGTCACCCACATCTGATACCTATCTGGCCTCACTGGACCAGGACCAGGTGGTACTAATTACACTATAATCTCATGCTGCTGTTTTTCTGTAGGGAGCCCTGCAGGCCTGGCTATTGCATCTCCATCTTGAGGCCTGGCCCTCTTCAGATTCACCTCCAGTCACAATCTTGTTGTGTCTCATCTTCCATGCTGACTTCTTCAAGGGTCCAATCCCTCTCTGACTGTATATTAATTTCTAGCAAACTTAGCTATCTGTAAGAATATGACTTCTCTTACAAATTGGCTCAAGAAGTTATATGACTATTAAGGTTCCTTTAAGCTCTAAGATGATACATTTATAAGAAGAGCTCTTGATTTACATTTTTAAACTTGAATAAGAACTGTGCCAAATATTTTCAAAAGCTTAAGTACAAACAGAGGAAAGAAGAAAGGGTTAGGACTCTGTTTCTGGGCTGTGTTGCTGTTGGCTGTGATGGTGGTATGTTTACAGCTCTCTGGGCAGGAGTTCTAGCAACAGTTTCCCCACACTCTTTCTCTGAAGACTCTCGTGGTCTTGCTTTAATGAAAACTGGTTCTACCTGAATATAGTCCCCTACCATCCTGTAGACCTCAAGACTGACAGTGGGGTGGTGTCTCTCTAAGTATCACTATGTCCAGATTATTTTTTTCCATCCACGGATCGTACAGCTTGCTTCCAATTGTATGTGTAAGTTTTCTACAGTCCCAATAAAGACAATTGCTCCTAACTTCCGTCTTCCCACATCCCTGTCACACCCCTGTGCTCACTGTCTCAGCAAAGTACACTCCAAGTTTGCAGCTTCCCAAAGCAGAAATCTGAGGATACCCAACACCTCCCTAACTTACCCCATTCAGTCAAAGTCAAATTATATTGGTTTTGCCAATATGTCTCCAATCTGATTGATAACAGATTGATTGGTTGATATTACATCAGATCTCCAAATCTGTTGGTTCCATTCCTCCTAGTCACTATCATCTCTCTCATGAACTATGGCCATAGCCTCCCAAGTATTCTCCTTACTGTTAGAATTGGCCCTTTACATTTTGTCTGTTCCTTTGCGTGGTCATAACTATGTGCTACTTTTTTTCCCTTCTCTTTCAGAATACACATTACTTTCAAAAAGATTTGAATCTTGGCAGTAGGGTGTTCTCACATGAACACAACTCTTTTTAGCATTGAAGAATCATCCTCCCCTCTCTCTCCCTTTCTTTTCCTTTCCTTTCCTTTCCTTTCCTTTCCCTTTCTTTCCCTTTCCTTTCCTTCCCTTCCTTTCCCCTCCCTTCCGTCCTTCCCTCCCTCCTTCAAGGATCTTGTGCAGACTAGTCAACCACTTTACTACTAAGCTACATATCTCTTCTACTACATCTCTACTATATCCCTCTTCTCTTTTCTCTTGTCTTCTCTCTTCCCTTCTCTTCTCTTCTCTCCTCTCTTCTCCTCCCCTCCCCTCCCCTCCTCTCCCCTCTTCTCTCCTCTCCTCTTCTCCTCTTCCTCTCTTCTTTTTCTTTCTTTCATGCTAGAAATTTAATCCAGGGCCTTGTGCATGCTGAGCAAGTGCTCTACCACTGAGCTACATTTCTAGATCCATAAATTTATTTTTAATTGATACATGAAGACATAAAAATTATACATATTAATTTGTATGGGTTACTGTGACTGTTTTGAAGAATGTATATGTTGAAGAATGTATATGTTATATAATGTTTAATCTGTTTAAACTTTTTTATCTCCTCAAATATTTATTATTTCTTCATGGTGAAATCTTTCAAACTAATTTCTTCTACCTTTTTGAAATGTATAGTACATTATTTTTATCAATAGTCACCCTACTATGTAATAGCACATCTGAAATTCTTGCTTCTATTTAAGGTAATTTAATACCCATTGATCAACCTTTCTCCAACACCCCAGCCCTTACTGTTTCTGTGTTTTCCGCTACCACCACTCAATTCTCACCTATTCTGTGTATGAGTGGCTGGGTCATGGAGTACTCTCTGCCTGGTTTATTTCACTTAATAAAATCATCTCCATCATCATGTTGCTGCAAATGGCAGGCTCTCATTTTTCTCTATGACTAAATTGTATTTCACTGCGTCCACACCCATTTTCTTTGTCCATACGTCAGTTCATGAACACTTAGTTTGTTTCTGTCTATGATCCACTGTGAATAGTGCTACAGTGAATATGGGAGTGCAGATGTCCTTTGACACATTCATTTTCTTAGGGTATATACACAGGAGTGGTATTGGTGGATCACATACTATTTCTATTTTTCATTTTCTGAGGATCCTCCATACTGTTTTCCTTAATGGTTGTACTAATTTTTATTCTCACCAGCAGTGTGAAAGTGTTCTTCTATTTCCACATCCTCGCCAGCACTTTCTATCATTAGTCTTTTTGCTATTAGCCATTATTACTGGGGCAAGATGACATCTCATTGTGATTTTGATTTATATTTCCCTGTTGAATAGTAATGATGAGCCCTTTTTTTTTTTGGTACTGGATATTGAACTCGGATGCTTGTATTTGTGAGGCAGGTGGATGAGCACTTTTTTCATGTACCTGTTGACCATTTTTATATCATTTTTTGAGAAAAGTCTATTACCCATTTAAAAATTTTGTTATTTGGGCTTTTGTTGTTGAGATTTTGGAGATTCTTATATATTCTGGATATCAACACCTTGTCAGATGTATAGCTTGGAAATATTTTCTCTCAGTATGTAGAATGTTTCTGTGCTGTTTATAGTTTCCCTTGTTATGCAGGTTTTAAAATATGTTATAATACTGTTTGTCAATTTTTTGTTTTTGTTTCCTGAGCTTTCAGATCTTGTTCAAAAATCTTTGCTCATTCCAGTGTCCTTAAGTGTTTCCCCTATGCTTTCCTTAGTAGTTTCACAGTTTTAGGTCTTGAACTTAAGTCATTAATCCATTCTGGACTGATTTTTTTAACTGGAAAGAAATAGTGGTCTAGTTTCATTCTTCTGCATATGGCTATCCAATTTTCCTAGCACCATTTAAAGAGTGTCCTTTCTGCAATGAGTGTTTTTAGTAGCATTGTTGGAAATCAGTTGATTATATATGTGTGTGTTTATTTCTAGGGTCTCTATTCTATTCCATAGATCTATGTATCTATTTTTAATGCCAATACCATGATGTTCAAATTATCATAGTGTATTGGTCAGCTTTCTCATTGCTAGGGCCCATACTTGACATCCACAATTTAAAGAAAGGGACATGTATTTGGTTCCTGGTATCAGAGGTTTCAGTACATGGTCAGATGACCCCAACCCAGAAACATTAGGGCAAAAGGATGTGGTAGAGCAAAGATGTTCATGTCATGATTGTTGGAAAGAAGAGTGTGTTGGAAAGAGCACCAGCAAAAGGTGCAGTTCCAGGGTTTCACATTCAACTGGGCCCCACCTCCCAATTGTACCTGCAGCTGTGAACATCAGTGGGAGTATAATACCCCCATGATCTAATCACTTTTCCATGGGTCTCATGACTGGGTCGAGCACACCATCATATATAGCTTTGTAGTATATTTTGAACTTAGGTAATGCAATGACTCTGACTTTTCTCTTATTGCTTAAAATGGTTTGGCTATTTGGAGTTTTTTGTGATTCCATGTAAATTTTAGGATTTCTTTCTAGTTCTGTGAAGAATGTCATTTGTATTATTTTGATACACATTGCATTGAGTCTGCAAATCAATTTGGGTAGAATGGTCATTTTATCAGTATTGATCCTTTCAATCTATGAACATGGGCTGTCTTTCCACTTTTTTGTGTCCTCATCAATTTCATTCATCAGTGTATTATAGTATTCATTGTAGAATTTTTTCATCACTTTGATTACATTTGTTCCTAGGTACTTTATTACTATTTTGGAAACTATCAGAGGTGGAATTCCTTTCATAATTTCTACTTCAGATACTTTGCTATTGACATATAGTAATATAAATCATTCTTGAATGGTGATTTTGCATCCTATGTCCTACCAATTTTCTGAATTTATTTATTAGTTCTAGTAGATTTCTGGTAGATTTTTTGTAATATATATACACAGTGGACCCTTGACTTATGAACTCAATTCTTTCAGGAGGGCTGGTTATAACTCAAGTTGATCAATTGAAGGCTCAAGCTCCTCTACACGGCCTTCAGTCTCTCTCCTCTATATAGGCAGATCTCAGTATCCTGAAAGAGACACTAGCCCAGGATTTCTCAATTAACCCCACACAGGAAATGATGTTGTAATGTTCATTCCAGAACTCTTTAAGGGTTAAATCTGTATCTGAGACCATGAACACAAGTTGCCAGCATTTGGATCATAACTCAAGAATTTAGTCATAAGTTAAAACTAAAATTTCAGTTGTAACCCAAGTTGTTTGTATGTCAGGCCAATTATAACTCAAGGGATATATATA
>NW_004624850.1:4002154-4012831 GCF_000247695.1 Heterocephalus glaber | reverse complement strand
TCTAGCAGCTGCTGGATTGATTTCTCATGTTCCATTACAATTTTAAAGCAATTTTTCTTTTCCTCCTCACTAATTGCAATCTTATCTTCTATATGTGAAATTCTGTCCTCACACTGGTTCATTCTGCTGCGTAGACTTTTGATGGAGTTTTTAATCTCTTGGAAATTTGTTTGTATCTGTTTTATGGATTTCATTTGTTTCCTATGTTAGGATTCCATCATGTTCCTCAGAGCCTCTATTTTTTATCTGTGTCCTCTCTAGATTTATTAATCATGTCTTGCACCATGAGCAAAATCTTTGCTGTTATCTGAATAATTATTTCTGATTTCATTTTTCCCAGATCCTCTTTTATTGCCAGTTCAGAGAGTCCAGCTGATTGAGTATCAGATTGTTCCATCTCGTTTCCCTTTGGGGTTTCTGTAGGTGATCCAGAAGTCTGTTTTTGAGACTTGTTTACATGTCTTCTCATTTCCACAGGAAGGGGTGCTTCTGGAGCCCACGCGACTCACCTTCTCTGCCCTAGGAGCTTGGGATGGCAGTGGGGGAGCTTCCTTCCAGGTGCTGAGACCGGCTCACCTTCTCTCCCCTAGGAGCCTGGGATGGCAGTGGGGGAGCTTCCCTCCGTGTACTGGGACCAGCTGAGCTTCTCTGCCCTAGGAGCCTGGGATGGAGGTGAGAGCTTCTGGGTGCTGGGACCCTGTTTCAAAAATTTAAATCATTTCCTTCTGGATTCTTTTTGATCTATTGGTTGTTTAAAAGTAATTTCCTTAATATACACGTGTTTATATGTTTGCTAATTTTTTATTATTAATTTCTAGTTATATTGCAATGTAGTCAGAAAAGATAATATGATTTTAAGTCTTAAAAATGTATTGAGATTTATTGTTGCCTATCATATATTTTGTAGAGAATGTTCTATGTGCTGATTAGAAAACATCTTGATTTGCTTTTAGTAGAGGATGAGAGATATAGGTCTAGACTCAATCTTCTGCATGTGGATGACCAGTTTTTCCAGCACCATTTGATAAAGAGGCTATCTTTTCTCCAGAATATGTTTTTGGCTACTTTTTCAACAACCAGATGTCTTGAAGGTGTATTTTTTTTTCTACATTCTTAATTCTATTCCATTGGTCAACATTTCTATTTTTGTGCCAGTACCATGCTGTTTTTATCATTGTAGCTTTGTAATATAATTTGAAATCCAGGATTTGTTGCCTTCTGCTTTGATCATTTTGATCAGGATTGTTTTGGCTTTTTGGGGGCCTCTTTGGGTTTCATATAAATATTAGGATTGTTATTTCTAGTTCTATGAACAACACTGTGGGTATTTTGATTGGAATTGTGTTCTCTTTCAAGTATTTTTTTAAAGCATTTTTGCATCTGTTACTTAAGGAAATGCGCTTGTAGTTTTATTTTTGTTAGGTTTTTGTCCAGTTTTGGAGTTGAGGAATTAATAGCTTCAAAAAGTAAAATATTGGTAGTATTCTTTCTCATTCAATTTTTTGGAAGAGTTTGAGGAGCATTGGCATTAGTTCTTCCCTGGTTCTGGTAAAATTCAGTGATGAATTCATTAAGATATTAAAAATAGAAACATTGACTAATAGGCAACAAAATTGGTAAAACCTCTGAAGTCATAGGCATAGGCAAGGACTTTCTGAATAGAATCCCAGTTGCACAAGAAATAATATGAAGAGGGCCAGGGATGTAGCTCAGTGGTGCTGCACCTGCCTGGGAAGTGCAAGGTCCTGAGTTCAATCCCTGGTAACAAAAAATCCCCAGAAACAATAGCAAGAATCAACAAATGGGATTATCAAATTAAAGAGTTACACATTAAAGGAAACAAAGAAGAGTAAAGAGGCATTCTAAAGAATGGGGAAAAAATTGCCAGCTACTCAGACAGATAAAAGATCCAATTAAAAATGGGCAATTGAGAGCTGGGGATTTAGCTCAGTGGTTTGACCACCTGCCTTGCAAGTGCAAGGACCCAAGTTCAATCCCCAATACCAAAAGAAAAAGCAATTGAAATGAATAGGCTCTTCTCAAAAGAAGTACAAGTGCTCATTAAGTACATGAAAAAATGTTCAGCATCTTGGCCATTAAAGCAATGAAAATGCAGACATCACCAAGATACCATGTTCCTCCAGTAAAAATGGCTGTCATCAAGGACTCAAAAAACAACAAATGTTGACAAGGTTGTGAGGGAAAAGGATTCTTCTCCTTCTGCATTGTTGGTGGGAATGTACAACCACTTTGTAAATCATTATGGAGATTCCTCAAAAAACTAAACATAAAAATTTCATTTGACCCACGTATATCTCTTCTGGGTATCTTCCCGAAAGAGTTAAGACCATTACAGTACAGCAATTCATGCATACCCATGTTTGTAGCAGCCCAGTTCACAATAGATAAATTATGAAAGTGGCCTATAAAACAAACAAAGAAAACGTGGTATATACACACAATGGAGTACTACTCAGCCACGAGGAAGGATAAATTTGAGTCATTTGTAGGAAAATGAGTGGATCTTGATGCCATAATGTTAAGTCAAATAAATCAGATACAGAAGGTTAAATATAACATGGATTTTCTTATAAGAGAAACACAAAGTATAAATCAATTTAAAAAGAAAAATAAAACAGATGGTAATAATAGGGAAACTGACTCTGTGGAGATGGGAAGGAGATCTAGAGCAGGGGCAGGGAGAAAACAAGGAGAAGCGGGAGTAAAAATGATGGAGATGCATGATATATTATGTACCATTTCCCCAAGATAAATATAATTATTATGAATCATAGATATATATTAATGATAAGAGAAAGAAAATGCCTAACATAACTCTAGGTGTGAGAGAAAGGTAATCTGATGATACCAGGGTTCCACCCCCTTCTAGATGCCATTTCTGCAGGTCTGGATCTATGTGACCCCATGGAGAATAAACAGTACTAGAATTAAGGCCCTCATCAAAGGATAAAATAACAGAAGGCTCTCAGCATTCAAATACTAATTGCCATGTCCTGTTTATTTGTTTGGAGGACAAAACTGAGTCATTTTAATGGCATTTAGATGCCAATAGTGCACAGAATTTTGGCCTTTAGAGAACACTAACTTCATTGTGTACAACTTGTTTCTACTTTCCAGTGTCTCATTTTATTACGATTATAAATCATGCTTGTCTTGAAAGGACTCTAATTTTCAGATTGTCATCAATAAAAAGCAAGTTATTCTTTGATCAGAGTTATGACAATTTCCCATGAAGTCAAATAAAAAGAAATTATGACCAGGGGAAAAACATAGAAAATATTAAGTATTTTTGACTACTCTTTTACCATCTTGGAATTATTTCTCAATATGATAGAACATTGAATAAAATAAAAATATATATTTTGGCTCAAATACAGGGACCTTCCCATCTTTGTAAGGCCAGATGGCTTTGATCAAATTTAAGGTCAGTGAGAAGTAATCTTAGGTTTCCCCTGACTTAAACCTAAGGAGAAAAACAAAACAATGAAGTAATTAGAAGGATGTTCTGAGATATGTGCATCTTTTGGGAATTTACTGAGATAACTTTGAAAGACAGAGAACAACAGAAACTGGCTTTCACTTGTGCGGTGTTTTATTCATTTTGCATAACTCAAGCTCATGGTAACTTGACCTATATTTAGTCATTTTTCTATCAAAGTATATTGTCATTTTCTTCTTTTAGTGCCCCTCTTCTTAAAACTTAGAAAATATTTGGGCAATATTGGATCTCTTCAGGAAGTTAGTAATTTAATATATCAATGGGGTGTTATGAAGATAGAGTTAAGAGTTCTGCCAATGTGAACATCTGACAAGTAGGTAAATAGTCACAATTTCAGACATCCCATGAGTGACCTCTCATGGCAGGTGGAGCCCTCCTCAGGTTGCTGGACCAGTCAGAGATGGTGGACCTAAGGGCAGCACATTATTGTGGAAACCTGCCCTCTCTGTCATCTGCTTCACATGTTTAGTGCTTAGTGTAAAGCACTTCTCCAGTGCTCTGTGACATTTATGGGTACTTTTTCAGGGACAAAGTGTAAAAATAGTCTCTTGTTCCTGACAACTATTCTTGACAATTAGTATCAGAGGAATTTTGCATGATGTCTTCCAGTCTTGCTGTTCAAGTATGGTATATTTCTTCTCAAATATTGGCCACCACAATGCAGAACAGTAAAAATATTGTCTCAAGAAGAAGCTTGGGATGATGTACAGTGGACCTATCAATGGTCCAGAGACAATGAAGCAAATTACAAAATTGTCTTTGTGTGTTTATCATATGTGATACCTATGTGTGTACCAGGGAATGTAATAATACTCTTAAAATATCATTATATGCTGTGAAGTAATTGGAGTCATAGATAAATACAATGGATCAGACTTTAAAATCATTAGTGTATACAAAAGTTTAAATAAATGATTGGAGAATTATTTTAGATAAGTATAGTTGTCATTAGAGACTGGAAATTGCTATTACTGCTTAAATACATTCATTTGAAGTATAGGGCCTATTTCTTATCTTCATTAAAATATTATGTGTATTGAATATACAATAGTTTTAGACTAGACAATAAAAGGTGACATTTTACAGATTTTGTTTAGTTTAATGGTGAAGCATACTAAGATTTGCATTAAAATAAATCAGGACTTCAGCTAATTAAGAATGGAGGGGAACTTTTTTCCATTTAATAAAGAACAAGAAGCCTATTACTAACATCACAGTTAAAGATGAGAAATTAGATGCTTTTCCTAAGGTCAGGAATGTGGCAAAGATGACCATTCTCACTACTTATATCAAATATTGTACTGTAAGTCTTGGTTAATCCAATATGACAAGAAGAGCAGATCAAGGGTGATCCAAGTGGGAAGTAAGAAATAAAATCATTCTTACTTGCAGATGACATGACTGTCTGTGTAGAAATCCTAAAGCATCAGAAAAAATTTCTGTAACCAATAAGAAGTATAGCAAAGTTTCAGGATACAAGCTTAAATTAAAATCAATTGTTAGCTGGGCATGGTGATGCATGCCTGTAATTCCAGCACTCAGGAGGATCTCTATGAGTTTGAAAACAGCCTGGCACTGGGCCAGGGATTTAGCTCAGGGATTCCGGAGCCTGCTTTGCAAGTGCAAGGTCCTGAGTTTGATCCCTAGTAACAACAAAAAAAAAATTCTATTACTTTGTTGGGCCGGGGATTTAGCTCAGTGGTTCTGCCACCTGCTTTGCAAGTGCAAGGTCCCTAGTTAGATCCCTGGCAAAAAAAAAAAAAAAAAAGAATGTGTAGAAAACAGGGCTACATAGTGAGTTCAAGGCCATCCTGAACTGCAAAGCAATGGTATCTCAATTTAAAAAACTCAGTTGTTTTCCTATAAGCCAGCAGTGAATAATTGGAAAATGAAATTGAAAACACAACATCATTCATGTTAACACCAAAAAGAATTTATATAAATCAGACAAAATATGTCCAAAATCTATACAAGGAAAATGCTGCTGAAAGAAATAAAAAATCAAAATAAATGAAAAGATATCCCACACATAGTCATAGGAAAAGTAAATATTGTCAAGATGTGTGTTTTTCCTAACGTGACTATTATATGCCTTGTTGTAGTTTTTTGGTTTTTTTTTTGGTCAGGACTAATTGGAGTTTTATATGCCTCTCTTATTTGTATGTCACATTCTTTTGCCCTGTTTGGAAAGTTTTCTGCCATTACTTCTGTAAACAGTTTTTTAAATATCATTTGCACTATCTCCTGCTTTTTCATTGACTTCAATCAGTCTTATGTTATTCTTTGCATCATTTAGCAGATGCTGGATTGATTTTTCATGGTCCCTTGCTATTTTAAAGAAATTTTTCTTTTCATGATCACTAATTACAATCCTGTCTTCTAGATCTGATATTCTATTCTCACATTGGCTCATCCTGCTGTGTATATTTTTAATGAAATTTTTAATCTCCTGGATAGCCCTTTGAATCTGTTTCATGGATTCCATTTCTTTCCTATGATGGTTGTTAATGCTTTCCATCATTTTCCTAAACTATTTTTTTTAATCTGTATCTGCTCTAAAGTCTAAGCATGCCTTTCATTATTATCACTATCTTTGTCTTTATCTGAGAAATTTCTGATTTGAATTTTTCCTAGAGACTCATTCTTCTGCTTTGTTACTTCTGTTACTACTTCAGAGAATCCAGGTGAGTAGCTTTCAGATTGTTCCACTTCATTGCCTCCTGGATTTGCCTTTGGTGAGCTGTAAGGCTGGGATTACATCTTGTTTAAATGTCTTCTCATTTTCTATTTTCTTTTTAGTTTAATTCCTGGCTTGATGCCTATAAATTGCTTATCACATGTAGCTTTATCGCTAGTATTTAGAACCTTTATGAAATGACTACTTACTTCTCAGAGGCATCTTACAGGTATAGCTGACTTTTGGGTTTTGAGTCTGTTTCAAGAGCCTACCTCTTCAATTTATTGGGGATGAGAAATCGTTGCACATTTGGCCTAGCCCCTGGTTCTTTGGCACTGTCTTATAGTATTGTTTATGACCCCTAGGCAATCTCATTCTTTGTATACCAGGAAGACAACTGATTAGCACAAATATATCACCTTAGCTAAAGCAGTACAATCAGCAATAACAATAGCATCAAACAGAGCCTAGAAAAAGACAAACTGTGGTAACTATTAATTTGTCACATTTAACTATATGAAGTAGATTTGTGGTTACATAAAAAAATCTAAAATGAACCAGAAAATTGTATCCAGCAAAAAAGCCCTGAATATGGAGATTTTACCCTCAGGGGAAAAAATTTAAAAGGAGGGGGATAGAGAAATAGAAGAAGAGGGGCTGGGGATTTAGCTCAGTGGTTCCATTGCCTGCCCTGCAAGTGCAAGGACCTGAGTTTGATGTCCGGTACCGAAAAAAAAAAACAACCCTAGCACAGCAACACTGTTTGTACTAGGCCATTGTGCTCAAGAAATAGAAGAGGAAGAGATTAAAAGCAAGGCTGGAGGACAAAGGAAGATCACACAACTTTGGAAATCCAGTGAAGAAGGTAGGAGGGAAGAAGAGAAGGAAGGAATAAAAACAAGAACAGAATACAACAACAACAACAACAACAACACTAGAAACTGTGTTCATACTCATATAAAAAGAAGAACAAACAATCAAGAAAAAAAAACAGGAAAGAGAGAGAAATGAAAATAAGGAAAAAAAGAAAAAAAAAAAGAAAAAAATTGTACCCTTCAAGGTGTGTCTCTGCTCTCACTGGTAGATGACACAGGTAGACAGAGTCCAGATCTGAGGTGATCAACCCCAGTAAGTGAGCTGTTAATTTACAGTGTGGTAGTGGACAATCCCAGCAAGATTGCACCTTTAGTTCCACTGAAGTTTAGGCTGGTTTCTTGCTGTGAGGCTGGAACGGGATTTGTTGAGCCTGAAACAGTTTGTAGGTCTCTTGCTGGCTTGAACCTGTCTCCCTGCCAGTTTGAACCAGCCAGCCTCATCATGACACTGGGAGCCACTAGATGGAGCCAGCCCACAGCTGTTTTGAGTTCTGAGCTCAGTTGGCCCCTCTCCAAGATGGCTACTGACAAATCACCCTCTCCTGGAGGACATCTGAACCGAAGTGCCTTATCAGTCCCTGCAGTCTGCTGAGTCCCCTGTTCTAGTCCACTGGTGCATTTCTCTGTGGAGGCCTCTGAGATTGCAAGTAGTCACTGTATATCTGCAGATTTGAGCTAACCCTCTCACACAGTAAGTCCGGGCTCAGGGAGAAAGCACCACCTGCCACCTTTCTTCATTAAAGTCTCTCTCTCTCTGCTTTCCTTATGGCCTTCAGTTCTCTCTTCAGATCTTTTCTGGATCCTGGGAACCCACTTTCCTCCTTCTCTTCCTCATGTTGCTATATTCCAGGGTTGGGACACTAAATCTTGGAGAGGGTCTTTCTCTGCTGCTCACCACTCTGCCATCTTCCTGGAAGTCTCCTTCCTAACTTAATCTATAGATATAATGTAATCCCAATAAATGTCTCCATGAGTTATTTTGTGGATATGGACAATCCCATTCTAAAGTCTATGGGAAAAAGGTGAAAGACCCAGAATAGCAAAAAATATTGAAGGAGAAAAATACAGTTGAAGAACTAACATGATTGGACTTAGAGCTACAGTTTATGAAGATAACCTGGTTTTATAGGTGAGAGAACTGGATTTGTGGATCACAGCAGGGAGCTTGGACATAAACCCCTACAGACAGAGCCAGTTGATTTTTTGACAAAGAACAAAAGCAATCTAAGGACAACAATAATCTTTCCAACAAACAGTGAGAGAGCAACTGGACATCTAAATGTAAAAAAAGCAAAAAACCAAACCTCTAGACAAGGGAGCTGGGGATTTAGCTCAGTGGTGCCACCACCTGCCTCGCAAGTGTAAGGTCCCAAGTTTGATCCCCAGTACCAAAAAACCACAAGAAAACCACAAAAAAACCCCCTCTAGACATACGCCTCTTACAAAAATTAACTCCAAATGAATCATAGGTAAAAATGCAAAATGTAAAACTGTAAAATGCTCAGGAAATAACTGAAGATGTATGCGACTTTGACAATGACTTTTTAATACAATAGTAAAAGCACTATCCATGAAAGAAAAATTGAAAAGTAGGACTTCATTAAAATGAAAACATTTGCTTTGTGAATGACACTTTAGAGAATGAAAATATAGGCAATGACTTGGAGATAATATATGAAACATATCTGATAAAGAAGATAGGTTGTATCCACTTTCTGTTTTATATGACAAATACAAAGAACTCTTAAAACTGAACAATAAAAAAAAAACCCAATTTAAAATGTGCAAAATAATCCAACAGATACTCTACCAAAGAAGATAAACACACATGAGATGTTGATCATTTATCAATTAGGGAACTGCAAGTAAAAACATCAGTGTGGCAGCACTGTGTATCTACAAGAATGGCTTAAATCCAGAGCACTGACAACACCAAGTGCT
Organism: Heterocephalus glaber; assembly: GCF_000247695.1. Next base: position 4,003,818 of record NW_004624850.1, on the reverse strand, counting down.
GGTGAGGATGTGGAGCAACAGGTGCTCTCATTCATTGCTGATGGGAATCAGAATGGTACAGCTTGGCAGTTTCCTACAAAACTAAACATACAGTTACTATATGATGCAACAGTCCTCCTTGATGTTTACCCAAAGGGGTTGCAAACTTATGTTCACATAAAATCCTGCACATGAACAGTTATAGCAGCTTTATTCATGATCACCAATATTTGGAAGCAATCAAGATGTGCAACTGACAAGTGGTTAGTAAAACTGAGGTAATATGCAATCTCCATTTTTTTTTTGCACCAGGAATGGAATTTAGGGCCCTCTCATTGAGCCACATCCCAGCCCTTTTAAAATTTTGACTTAGGTTCGAAGTCTCTAACTTGCCCAGGCTGGGCTCAAACTTGTGATCCTCCTGCCTCAGCTTCCTAGACAGCTGGGATTACAGGCGTGCACTATCACATCTGGCTAACCTCAATCCTTTCAGTGTGTGTTTAAACTATGCAGAGTCTGCTCACATTTGAAAACAGGCTGCTTTGCTTGCATTCACTTTGATATGTTATGTTCTCATTATAAAATCATAATGTATTTCCAGTCACATAATATTGAATGATTGCATTTGTATTTATATTAACCCATACAATGAATTATACCATTTACATGAAGCTATAGTGCATTTTTTTAAAAGGTTGGTAATTTTCAGAAATAATTATGCTTAAGCTTTACAGAAATTCAGGAAGCTAGACTTAATGATTGCAGGCTGAGGTTACGAACTAGAAATTGCCCACTAGGTGGCAGAAGCGCCCCGCAGCTGGGCAGAGCCCCTCAGCAAGGCGTGCTGGGCCCGCTGAGGTCCTCCATGGCTCCAGGCAGCTGTGCATTCCCAGGGCCTGACCCTGGCGGCCCCCAGGCCAGTGTGCCGGACCCAAATACATTGAGCACCCACAGATGGGCTTTCTCTGCGCAACCTGAGGCACCAGGGAAGGAAGCAGTGCCCAGGCTTCTCAGCCTTCTGGTTGGTTAGAGAATCCAAAAACGCCATAAGGGGCTCCTGTTTTGTTGATAGGCAACTGAGGTTTTTGTATGTTACCCAGACATTTACGGAACTTAGACTACTCATCCTAAGAAAAGAATGATACTTTGTTTTCATTCCCAGTAATTTTGAGTCAAAAGGGGGAAACAGACAACGATTTAACTTTGGGGAGGTGCGCAGGGACCAATTCACTTTTTTCTTCCATTGAAAGCCCTCATTCCATGGGAGATGCTGCACTGCACTAAAGCAGTGGTTCACGCACGACCCTGGCATTGGGGAGTGAATTGTGGATGCTGTATTTCTTTTAAAAATTCTTTTATTGGTACATTTTAGGAATACAATACGTTTACATTTATCATTGGGTGCTTTTACCTGTACATGATGTATCTTGGTTCTTATTTTTTCCCCATTGCCTGTGTGCCTTTCACCCTCCCCCACGCTTCCCTATTTACATAGACTTCCTTTCCATTTTTTTTCTTTTCTCATAATTTTTCCTTTCCATTCTTCCCTTTCCCCTTCCCTTCGCACCACTCGTATACCTTTGGACCTTTTCCTATGTCAAATTATCACTTCTTCATTTTAATCATTTTAATCCTTATTTACACTTTCAGTTTCTCACACTAGAGAAACTATTTGGTATTTACAC
>NW_004624850.1:3945236-3973305 GCF_000247695.1 Heterocephalus glaber | reverse complement strand
CCCCCCCCCCAAAGCCTATGTCTTACTAATACCTTCATGTCTTACCTGAATTCCTAAGTTATTACTGACATTTTTATAGTTCACATTCTTATCTGTAACTTAGTTAATATTCCTAGTTTCAACAGGGATGTTTCCTATCTCAAATGATTTATCCAAATGTTAATAACAAATACTGGATTCTAGGATCTAGGAGTGAAAGACATTTGAAAAAGTCTGCTACAGATGTTGTCACCTGAGAGCTATAAATTCTCTACCTGACTTGGTATATTTTTACAAGTTACTCTGCTGACTTAAGAGAAATGGCTGATGCATATGCTTGGATATTATACCTATATAGTAATAACAATAAAATATTAAAGTATAAAAATATTAAATGACAATAATTGCTTCAGTTATGACAACTGCTGTAACAAATAATTCTCAAAATGCATGAAAGTGCATGTATTAAATAATTTAATTTCTCAGTCACATGAAGTCCAAAACAAGGAAACTTGACAGTCAGGGGCTCCCTTCCAAGTATGACTGGGGATCAGTTCCTTCCTTCCTGGGGCTCTTACACTGTCCAAGGTCGCTTCCCCCGTGGCTGGCTCACCTCCGTGACATCAGTGAAAATCACAGAGGTGATGTGTAAAAGGCTTCTAGAACAAGGACTATTCCACAGGCCAGAACTCGGGCTGTGACTGTAGGGAAAGACGAAAGCAGTTTTGATGAAGAACTAGATAGACTGCTGTACTCTGTACACAAAGCCTTGCACACTGTGAGCCCTCAGTGAGAACTGAGTATTATTATTATATTGAATAACAACTCACAATTGTCACAATACTTTTGGTTTAAGTAACACGACAGATGGAACATGTTTTAGTGAAAGTGTACTGTAAAGAGGACCAAGATCTAGACCCTTATTTGGAAGAGGAAGAGAAGTTGAAAAGTATGCTCATAATCTGTTTCTTAGACTAAGATCAAGGTTAAGTACATAAGATTTTAAAAGAAACTATGTATATTCAGGAGTGTACTGTGAAAAATGTGACTGACTCAAAATGAGCTATTGGTAACTGCACAAAGGAAAGAAATGTCTGTCTTCCCAGCAATTCAGGAAGGAAGACTGCAATTTAAAGTCTAGCCTGGGCACTGCCAGATCCTGTTTCAGAATAAAAAATAAAATAATAAAATAAATAAATAAAATAAAATAAAATAAATAAAATATAAAATAGGTGGGGTTGTAACTCAGTGCTCCAGAGATTCAATCCCCAGTACTGGCTAAAATTACTTCCTTTACTTGGGCATAGTTTATCACTTCTCGGCCTTTTGGCTAAGATCAAGTGTACCTGGGCATAGTTTGAGTTAGACTGTCTTCATCAAATACTCCCCTTCCCCCCAAGTCACACCAGAAAAGGCTCTGGTACTTAAGTACCTTTCTTTTTCAAAGGGCAGCAGTCATTCTAGCAGACCTGGAGATTTTGCTTTGCATCTAGCAGGAGTCAGCAAACATTTTCTGTAAATATTTAGGCTCTGTAGGCCGTACAGTCCCAATTGCTCTATAGTTGCTGTCACTGTTGCTCAGCTGTGCTCTTCTAAGGGGAAAGCAGCTGTAGATAATATGTAAACAAATGATCATGGCTGTATTCCAATAAAACTTTATTTATAAACAGAGGTGCTAGCCTGGAATTGGTCTGTGGTTTTGCATGCAGTTTGCCAGCACTTGGTCTAGAAGGTTCAGTACTTTCTAAACAGATTACATTTTCTAACTTTATATTAGATGATTATGACATTTATGAAGCTATGTTCTCAATACTGAGTTTGGAATTTTACTTAAGTTTGACTTTTGGTGCAAAGAATGACCATGACCTGGGATAACATTGACTAATACACTACGTCTTTGTCATCCTCATTATTGAACTTATAAGTCATTGTTATGTTGGTGTATTGTTTTAGATTACAGGCCTATAATGCCTATTGGTTTATGCTGAGTAAAACACCTCATTAAAAGCCCTGGGACACAGGCTTCAGTAACTGCTAAAGAAAGATCCATGAGCCTTTCTTATAATATTTAGTCTTTAACAAAACTTTAGTTGTGTGTTTTCTTCTTATAGATGAGTGGAATTTAATTTTTTTCTTCAAAAGCTTTTGATCTGTAAGATTTCAGATAGCATTAATTATATTTGTTTGTTTTCAAAATACCTAGGAGGACATCTTTTCTTAAAACATTTCCATCAGCAAGTATTGTAACAAAAAGTAATAACCCTTTTGCACCTGGAAGAGGCACAGGAAGATATCTGATTTCTGGGTCTTCATGGAGAACTTGCATGCATTCTATTACTTCTTCAGACCTCTCACTTACCATCTGCCTTGGGCAGCTTCTTGGGCTTGGGCTTCCCATTAAGCATTGTGGGATGTTCATGTGGCCCATGAAAAACTCATATATACTTGATGTTCCGAGTAGCTTGCAGACTTTTCCTCCTCCAGCCCAGTCCCAGCTCCATGTTTGCCTTCAATTGCTTCTCTTCTGCCTCTAATAAATACAGGGGGCAAATCCAGGAGACCTTTGTTTACATTCCATTGTGGAATGAGATGCTAGTCTCTCATTCTTTTTGACAGTCTCTCATAGTTTCTCCCACACTGGTTTGGGAGAGGCACCCCAACTTTTTGTGGGTGCAGGAAAGAGAAGACTTTTCTTCAAGTGCTACAGATGACTTCTGGGCAGCAAGAACATCCTACTCAATATACTGCTTCAGTGTCTTGGACTAGGCTGGTGATTGTGGTGAAGAATAGAAGTGGATGGATTAAAAATATTTAGGAGATCATATTTATAGGACTTGGAGGTTAGGTTATATTGGATTACATGTGGGAATAAGGGAGAATGGAATGAGAGAAAAAGAGAATATCAGGATCAGGTCGGGGGGAGTCTAGGCATGATAAATTTAGTTTTAGACAGGTAGAGTTGTACGTACCACACAGGCGTTCAGATGGAAATGTCATGCTGAGAACTGCTCACACATTTCTGGACTGCAGAGGCCGGGTCTAGAAGCCCATTTGTGAGATATGTGAATAAAATCTTATAGCAGAGCAGCACAGGGTGAAAAGAGTAAGACTGCTCTTCAAGTGTCTAGAATTTTGAGGTTGAATAAGGTTGGGTGGGTAGGAATAAGCATTGCAAAAAGAGTGCTGCCACAGGAAGCCAGGAGACAGGTTCCAAGGTGTACATGAAGCTCAAGTCTGACAAAATTAATAGGATAAGGAATAAGTGGCTAGAGTGATTTATGTTGTTTCTAATAAGGCATGAAGACGTTAACCAAATGAAAATGCAAATGGAAGCATTATGAAACTCTCTTCTTGTGGACTTGTTTGGAATGTTTGCATTGCTAAACAAAAATATTTGTCAGCAATTTGCTTTCCATGTATGATATAATCAGTTCCAGAGAAACTTCATTTATCATAAAGACAATGCATTATGTATTTCAAGGAAAACATTATAAACAGAGAAATTGTCCTATAAAGGAAAGGAATTTTATTCTTTATACATTTCTTTTCAATCTTTGTGTGGGTATGGTGAAAATGATTCAGTTTCTAGAGCCAGTGTTAGCCTTTGTTCTTTATTCTAAGTTTTTCTTATTATATCTTTTATACTATGAACTAGGTTAATGATCAAATGTCAGGAAAATGTTTAAATAACTTCCAGAATTGAAGGAAGCTTAATATAGAGAATGTTCAGCAGCTGTTTTCCATTTCTTGGGGTAGAAAACAAGAACACAGCTTTGTCCTAAGCCAGTGGTTGCAAACTTGTGGCACCCATGCTGCAGTGGGAGCACAGAGCCCTCTGTTGTTCTCGAGCCAAGCTGGCCCAGCATCGCCCCAGCAGTGGAGCATTCAGCTTTAATTGCAAGGTCGGCACTTTGCCATGATTAAGTGGGTTTTGAGTTGCAGCTGTCTCTAATATGTTTGCCACCACTGTCTTAAGCCATACAGACTTGGGTAACAATGAAAAGGAAGTTTCCCTCGAACAGAATGAGTGCAGAGTAAAACAGAAATCAAGTGAGCCATGATCTGGGGATATTCTAGGGCATACTCTTGGCTTCTCTGTGGACATTGCTACAAGCTGGAAATTGTTTCCTATTTTAATTTTTTTCAGTTTTTAGGTTTTTTTAGTACATGTTTGAAGTACATGTTATGACTTGTGTCTAGATGGCCCACCCAAAGCCTCATGCAGTCATAGGTGGGGCTTTTTCAGAGGTGGCTGGATCTAGAATGTGTGACGCTGGAATTGATTCATGGTGCAATGCTGGGATCAAGGGCACTAGGATTAAGGGTGTGAGTGCTACCCATCCTTCGTAGCCTGGATAAGATATAAAAGATAGAAGGAGCTGTGGTTGTCCCTTGTTACTTTGCTACCTTCTGCCTGCCGTGAACTGTTTCTCTTCTGCGATGCCTGTCAGCTGTGCCACCCTGCCTTAGAGCCAGCCAACTATGGACTGAAACCTCTGCAAACTGTGAGCTAAATAAACTTTTCCTCCCTCAACTTGTGGGTGTCAGGTATTTTGTCTCAGCAATGAGAAAAGTAATTAAGACAGTACATTATGATTATATTGATTGTGGGGAGTTGGTACAAGTACATAACACATCTTAATTCCCTATTCATCCCCTTCCTCCCCCTTCTTCCACTACCCCTTCATCTCTTGGTCCCCTTCCCTTCTGCAAAAGATCTTTCTTCCTATTTTCTATGATCTATTTTATTTTGCTCTTCATTTTGAGTTTCTTACAGAAGAGAAATCATGTGATATTTAAGCCCACATGTCTGATTTATTTCATGTAATGTTATGGCCTCAAGGTACATCCATTTTACCACTCAAGTTTATCTTTCTTTGTGGCAGAGTAGTACTCCATTGTGCATAAAAACCACATTTTCTTATCCCTTCATTTGTTGATACACATATAAGTCATTTGGAATTTCTTTTCAATGAACTCAGTTCTTGGCTTCTCTTGAATTTAAGCATGATGTCCACTTTGAAGATGGTAAACTTCAAAAATCTGAAACAAACGTGCTATTAAAGCCTTCCTTCCCAGCCTTCTATTTCGGTCCTGTGCTCAATAAGAATGCTCCATGCAGTAAAACTACAATTTCCCAATATGGCCATTGCATCAATGGGTCAGACTTTTGGCTACATTTTAGGACCATCTACCTGAAATGTCATTTCTGCCATGGAAACTTTCAGACTGCCTCAATAAAATGCAATCTCTCCTTCCTATTGATTTTTTGGCCTTTCTTTAAAATACTGCTTATTTAAAACTTATTCATTGATCCTTTTTTCATTCATTCAACAAATATTCATAGGTCAGTCTTTGTATTTGTGATAAGTGCTAGAGATAAAGTGGTTTGTGCTTCTATGGAGTCTGTATTTTTGTAGCAATGTTGTAGGGCCAGTTCTCCTGGATTTACATCTGGGTATGTCACTTTCTAGCTGTACAGTGTTGTTAAAAATTTTATATTTCTGTGTGTATTGGTCACCTTTCTCACCACTGAGACACAATACTCAACATGTACAATTTAAAGGAGAAGAGATTTATTTTGCTTACAGTTTTAATCCCTGATCAGCTGGCTCCAAGGCAGCGGTATCATAGAGGAAGAAAGTGGTGGAGCAAAACTGCTTAGTTCATGGCAGCCCAGAAGCAGAGTAGGAGAATAGTGCCAGAGGAGAAGGGGCAAGGGATCAGACATGGACCCCAAGGCCATGTCCCCATGACTCACCCAGACACACCTAGACGTGTTGCTTCACCAATCCCCAAGGAGGATCCCAAAGCCTATCAAGTTGAAAATCCACACTAACTGTGCCCTTCACCCCTTTTCAACTTGCTACCCAAACACATCTCCATAAGCCATACTTAATCTCCAGTTAAAGACAGTAGCAAATTTGTAATTCCACTTTACATAATACAAACACCCCAAGTACAGCTAGAAATAATATCCCAATTCTCACTATAAATCTGGCCCAAAGCAGCCACCAGTACTGATGCCACATCCCGAATGTTAGGTTGTCTTGAAATTTCCTCTGCCAAGTTAGTGTGCTGCCCTTAATGTCAATTTCCTGCAAAGTCTCAGGATATTAGCAAAATGTAGACCAATTTCCTGTCAGAGCATGTCTTCTAGTCCAAATGCTATTGATGTTCTCATTTCCAACTGAAACCTCCTGACTGTGGCTTTTTATTCCTATCAAAATTTGATTTTCTGACTTCTGACTAGAGTCATCCATCAGGCTCTGCTTGCAGCATTTTCGGACTTCTCTGAACCTTCCACAAACCGGTTCCAAAATCTTCTAAACCATGTGGTAAGATACAGCCACAACAAAGACCCCTCCCCTTACCAGTTTTCAGTTCTAGATTTCTCAGCACTGAGACACACTATCCAACAGCAAAACTGAAAGGAGGAGAGATTTAGTTTGCTCAGTTTCAGACCATGGTCAGCTCACTCCAAGGCAGAAACATCATGGTAAAAGGGTGTGGGGAACAAAGCTGCTTTAGTTCATGGTGACCAGGAAGCAGGGTGAAGAGTACAGGGAACAGACATCCACCCAAGGCCACACCTCTGGGATCCAGCCAGGCACACCTAGAAGCTCGGTCCACCAACCCCTGGGAGGATCCCAAGCCCAAACAGGTTGAAACCACCCTAACTTCCACATTGTGCATTCATGTTTTCATTTGAAAACTGGAAATAATTTGCAGCTATCTGAACCTAAAGCTTTGTTTTTCATTTGGTACTACCCTAGACTCATGTTACCACCTTTTAGTGTCTTGTACTCTGCCTTGGAATAGAGTCAGGCTGCTGCCACTACTATAGATTGGGAATTGCAGAATGCTTGCTCCTGGTCTATTTTGAGATAGAATGGACTTTTCTGAGTCATAACAATAATTTTGTCTTCCTGAATCTTTTGATTTTCTGTGAATGTGCAATTTGTAATGAGATCTGCCGTTTGTATGTGTTCTCTCTTCCTCTCCTGCTTTCCTAGGATTGTCCACTTAATGTGCTTTTAGCTGAGGTTCAGTTTTGAGGTACTCCCTCAGGGGGCTGCCCAAATGAGTGCCAGCATGACCAATGCAGAGTGTGGGGGAGGGAAAAAAGGGAAATTAAGTCTGATAGTTCAAAGACCACTGAAAGTGGGCCAAACTTGGGTTTGTAGTGGGTTATTGTCAACTCCTTGTTTTCTATAAAAAGTGAAGGTAGAGAAACTTTGAGAAAACTGCAAGCCAGAGGCATTTATTTAAACTTTAAAGCTTGCCTTTTGAGTAAATACTGTCATTACACATGAATATGTGGGGAAAGAATTAGAAGGTCTGAAAGGCACTTAGAGGTGTGTGTGTGTGTGTGTGTCCATGCAATGATATAAAGAAAAATTTATGGCATTATTTCCATTTAAAATTTTTTCATCAAGTCCATGATTATAGAAAAACCATTTTTTCAGGTTTAGAGTTATTTTTTGAAGGAGAATAAAAAAGAACTACTTAGCTTAAACCTAGATTCCTGAATAATATTCTCCTAGTAAAGAGAACCTGTTATTGGGTTTCAACTCTCTATATTTTCTACTCTTGTTGAATCTGAAACATACCATGTGCATGTGTGTGTGTGTGTGTGTGTGTGTGTGTGTGGTGGACAAAACCAGCACTCTAGGTTAGAATCCAGACTTTAATGTGAGAAAATATGTTATGCATTTTCTCTTCGATAGGGAGACTTATCTGAAAATTCCCAGAATGAAGTCAGGATATCATATTGTGGCCAGAAACTGACAAATGCTGAACTGACCATGTGTTTAAGTTCTGGTTATAAAGGGGCACATATTTGAGATCTGAAATAATTTGTTTTGTGAAAGATATCCTAACAACAGCAATAACAATATTCTCAGTAGCAATATTCTCTGTCTTTTTCAAATGGCATACAGGTTTGCTTTTTTGGAAAAGTACATGATTTCTCTAAGAAGCTATTAATTGGATTAAAGCTTCATGCATAACTATCCCTCATAGTTGCACATTGGAAAGATACTGCCAAAAGAGAAACAATGAGATGCATTCAGAGAAGACTGTATATTGGATGTGGTCAATTCTTAGAAAAATAAATGTAGGAAAATCTAATCTCATCACAGTTGGAGACATGTTTTTGCAGATGGGATATAGTTTTCTAAAAATGTCAGCTATGTATGTCTCATAAATACTGAAAACATATGGTAATTTTTGAAAGCAGCCAAGAAAGCTATGGTGCTTTTATTTCAAATTTAAATACATAATTGGTAAGTGAGCCCTTGGCAATAATGGGAATGTATTAGAATGCTAGCAGTGTATATTCAGAGAGATGGCTGGAAAGAAAAAACAGCAGGTGGAGGAGAAGGCACTCAGTAGTCCCAAGAAGTGTAAATTGACGACAGTGCCAAAGTACTGAGAGAATGCAGTAGGACCCAGGCCAGGATGGTTCTGCCAGAGATGGAGACCATCATAGTCCAGTGCAGAGGGTTTGGGGGATGCTAGGTGTGTTAGTCCACTCCTTTTCTCAAATCAAATCTTCATTTTGTCAGATCAGGGAATACCCATGAATGTCCCCGGGAACACTTACTGCTGGATGAATATGTGTCCCTACTAAAACAAAGGCAAGGGCGGAGTGGAAAATTAGTTTGGGATACAGTGAGTTAAATGGATATCTTTACTTTTGGACTTTTTCATTTTAATGATGTCATTTAAAGTTCTAAATTTTGATGGAATCTCATTTATCAATTTTTTTCTTTTATACATCATGTCTTTTGTATCCTAGGTAGTTCTTGCCTACCCTGAATTCATAAACATTTTCCCTTATAATTTCTTCTTAAAGTATTATACTTTTAGGCTTTCATATTTAGGTTCATAGATCCTTTCAAGTTATTTTCATGTATGGAAATAAAGGGTTGAAGTTAATTTTGTATAAACAGAAAAAAAACAAAAAACAAAAAACAACAAAAAAACTGGACTTTGCTGAAGCTTTAATTTGATAAGAATGGTGAGTCTCAAGAAGTGGAATATTGTATGCAGCATCTCTGAAAATGATCTGATCACAGATCTGTTTTTTCCCTTGTGGTATTTCATAAGAGAAAGGTTTACAAAACGTACTTGGGAAATGCTGGCTTAAATGCCTGAAAATTGCCCATAAGCTCATTATTCAATTGAGTTAAGATATTAGGATTCCAAAACTCTTTCAAAAATAAATAAAAAAGTGTTTCTGGAGGTCCTACTGAGTGAACCGTTATCAGTTCAAAATGCTCTGGCACTGATTCAGGAAGTGACTGATTGCTCTTAACTTCCAGAGAGTCCATAACAGACTGGCTGTGATCAGGGAGCCCAGGGTGTTTGCATCTAAGGTAGAGGGTCACCTTTGAGGTCCCACAAGGGATGTAGTCAGGTGCAGTGCTGTTGATGCAGGCCATACAGTGAGACCAAGGAGAAAAGGGCACTGTGCCTTTTCTGGCCAGCTGGGAGAGGTGAAGGGCACTAACAAAAAGAGCGTGGATCTGGGAGGGGAAGAGAGGCAGGAGAGACAGACTCTGACTCCAGGGATAAGAAACATTTAAGTATTTAATTTCAGGAAGTATGTCCCCATGAGAATAAATGAACTGTTAGCTCCTGTTTACAAAACTGGTGTTGTTTGAAAGTTATTGCTAAACAACAGTGTGAGCATTGTCAAAAATTTCATAAAGTCTAAAGCTTCTGGGTAATATCTAAAGAATGAGAAAAAATGAATCTTTTGAGCCAAAAATATGTCTCTTGAAATATTATCATAAAATAACATAGACTCATTGTAAAAAATCCCCAAAACACGAAAGATAAGGAATTTAAAAAAATCCATAGTATTCATAATCTTAATTCAGAAATAACTGCTATAAATCTTTAGGTATATTATTTTATAGCCTCAATGTATACTTTTGAATGACTAAAAGAGGAACATAAAGTCTCAATGATAATACTATAATTTAACTCAAGGGTCCACAAATCTGGCCTGCTACTTGTTTTATAAAACCACAAGCTAATAGAAATTTATACATTTTTTAATTGTTGGAAAAAAATCATAAGCTATTTTAGTTTTAATAATAAAACAGTGTTAATCATGCCCAGCCTCACTAGTAATGAAGATTTTCTAGAGAAGAAAGTTTTACATGCTTCATAATTCTTATCTCTCCTTTCAATACAGCACGGAGTCTATTCAGCTTCTAATACTGACACCTTATGTGAGGCCTTGTAGAACTTGCTCATTCCTCTGTCATTGTACATCAGATTATTAGTGCAGAAACATATCTCTCTATATCATGGTGGAATGTAAGACTTATCAGAGTTAATATCTCATTTTATCCAGATATAAGGTTATGGCTCATTTGCCCGTCTATATGAATTGACTTGTATTTTGAACACTTGGTTTTAGCTAAATTCTGACTTAATCTGCTCACTCATTTCTCCTTCAAATAATGAATATATTGGCTTTCCTGAACAATGAAGAATGTTTTGTTTTACCTCTTGTCTGGTTTATGACTAAAATGTCCCCAGAAATTCTTGTGAATTCAGAGATGGGTCTTTTCAAAGGTGGTTGGATCATGGAGGTGCTATAACCTTCAGTAGATTAATTTATTAGTGAATTCATAGCTGAATGTGCTGTTAGGAGGTGAGGCCTGGTTGTAGAAGAGGCAGGTCACTGAAGCATGACCTGCAAGGGTGTATTTTTGTCCTCAGCTCCTCCCTTCTCTCTCTCTGCTTCCTGGATGCAAAGGCTTGAGCAGCTTTCCTGCCATGTCCCCTACCATGCTGATTCTCAGAACCAGCCATCTTTGCATGGACTGAACCCACTGAAACTGTAAACCAAAATATATCTCTCCTCTAAGTTGTGCATGTTGGGTATTTTGTCCCAGACATGGAAAAGTGACTACTACAAGCTGCATATGGACCATATCCTTCAAAAAGACCTAATAGTCCTATTTTTAATCTATTGGTTGGAGGAGTAGGAGAATGTATATTTAGACTTCAAAATATTAAATCTAGATTTTACCCATTCTCACATGAAACTACTTTATATTATATAAGGTGCAATTTTATGTCTCTCCCTGTTTTAAACTTTACCTTTGACACTGTACAAAAGTTATGCCATGATCCTGATTCTAAAGCCTCTTTCTCTTTTTCTTTCTTTCTTTCTTTCTTTCTTTCTTTCTTTCTTTCTTTCTATTTCTTCTTCCTCCTCTTCTTCCTCCTCTTCTTCCTCTTCCTCTTCCTCTTCCTGGGGTTTTTCTATGAAGTGCAGGCTGGCCTTAACTTAACTCACAATGTAGCCTAGGCTGGCCTCAAACTTGTGGTGATACTCCTACCTCAGCCTCTTGCCTAGCCTCCTGAGTGCTGGGATTAAAGATGTGTGCCACCACACCTGGCTCTGAATAGTTTATCAAGTTTTTGAAGATCTAATTTGATAGTAATTTAAAACAATTTTTTCCAGTCCTAAATTTTTTTTTAAAGTAAGAAAGAAACTGATCCTAAATAGATTTTCACCTAGAAAATGCTGGGATTAATAATAATTCTAGGATTGCCAGGGATTTAGCTCAGTGGTGCCGCCACCTGCCCCACAAGCGCAAGGATCCAAGTTCGATCCCCAGTACCAAAAACAAAAAACAAAAACAGAAAGTGTCTATTAATAATAATTCTAGGGTTGGGGATTTAGCTCAGTGGTTCTGCTGCCTGCCTCAAAAGCGGAAGGTCCTGAGTTCAATCCCAGGTACTCCCCCCCCCCCCAAAATTCTATTAGGTTTTGAAAGGAAGGCACAATGTTATTTATAAGTATTTGATTTCATCTTTGATTACACCCCAGAAATAAAGGTATGGGATCTGAAGCCCTATAAATTCCCTCCTGATTATGTTTTTCAAGTTCTAAAGAAACCAGGAGTGTGAGAGGCTGGGGCTAAGCAGTGTTCTGAGAACATGGAGTGGCCATTAGTAACTTCAGCATTAGATATAGACAAATTGTCTTCTTGGGAAACTCATTATTTAGAAACCATTTAATAGGTTAAAGTGTCTACTGATAATACTCAAGGGCCTCTTACTTTTCCATAGAAAAAAATCAGACTAATTCATGGGGAGCCTCTAGAAATATCCTCTCTTATCCTTAGATTTCAGAAGTCCTTGGATGAGAACTTTGGGTGAGGGCATCCTCCCAACTGAGCCAAGCAGACAACTTTGGGTTGCTGTGGTTTTGAAGATGGGTACTACAGAGAAAATCTAATAAAAAAGCGTGCTTATTTTTATGAAAAGATTAGCTTCACAGAGGACTATGCAGTTAAGAGTAGGGCAAAATCCATACAAACACTAAATACTCATAGTTCTTCCTAACAATGATCAGTCTTGAAGGTCAGGAAAGAAAAATCTTATGCTCAGAATTTAGAAAGGAAGTTATGAATCTAGAAGGCAGTTATTTAATTAGCTATGATTTGTAGAATATGAGAAATAAGAGACAATATGGAGGTTGTTATGTATGAGTGCAATTATGGCCTAACTCCACAGATGTCCAAGCTCTTTACATCTAGAAAGAAACCATCATTTCATCCATCTTCCTAATTTTTCATATGACATATGACAAAATATCTCTTAAGTGTAGTCAAAGTGACCTTTATAAAATTAGTATTTGGAGCCAAACAGAATTAAAATTTAAGAAATAAATACAGAGTCATTACCAGGGAAAAACTGGATAATAAATGACTTATTCTGGCAGAAAAAAAATCTAGGGAATATTAACAGGAATTGTATAGAACAGGGTTTTTTTTCCTTTTAAAAACAAGCAGCACACTGTGGGATATTTTCTCCCAGTGATCATTGCATATTGCCTGCATGAATTATTATTCAGGGTCCTGCGTGGCACAGGGAGAAATCTGAGGGGATTGCTGAGAGAGTGATTGGAATGATAAAAATACGACCTGAAAAAAGTTATGGAACTGGGATTGTTATTATTTTTGAAAATATGTTATATAACTTCAATACCTTCAAATATCTCCCATTTTCAAACAAATACTCATTCATGTACTCATTCAGCATATACTCATTCTGTGGAATTTGCAAACAATTATTTTCTTATGTATCAATATGTTAACTTCGAAGTTAATGGAAACTTGACTTTTAAGGCTATGCTAGCCTGGTACTAACAATTTCTATCAACAAATCTAGTGGAGAGACAAGTACTGCAGATGTGAATCACATCTGGAATGCAAAAAAGTTGATTTCATAGAAGTTGAGAATAAAATGGTGGTAACTAGAGCCCAGGGAGCATGGAGAAATAAGCTTTGGTAAATATCAATCTCTGGGTACTAAGTTAACAGATAGGAGCAGGAAGTTTGGTGCGCTCTTACACAAAAGCGTGACTGTAGATAACAGTAATACAGTGTGCACTTCAAAAAGCTAGAAGAAAAGATTTTGAAAGTTTTTGCCATAAAGAAATGATAAATTTTTGAGAAGATATCTTTAGCCTAATTTAAACATTATATAATAGCCAGGCGTAGTGGCACATGCCTGTAATCTCAGTACTTGGGAAGCCGAGGTAGAAGGATCGCCATGAGTTTGAGGCCAGCCTGGGTGATCTAACAAGACCATATCTTAAAAAAAAAAAAAAATCAAAAATATATATATACATATATGGAAACACTACATGGTACTTCACTAATATGCACGTTTTATGTAATGAGTTAAAATACATTTAAAAAAGAACTCTGGGGGACTTGCAGAAGCATTGCTGACTAGATTCTATTTCTATGTTTTAACTGTGACTCAAAGGAAAAGCAGTTTTTAATATGTTCTCTTGCTTTAGACACAACATTTCAAGCATCAGAGTGTTAACTAGCAAAAAATATACCACCCTTCTACTTTTGAAGATCCCTGAATGTAAGTGACTTCACTAGTTGCAGTCACTAGTCTTCCCTGTCCACTGGTGTCACCACAGTGAGGCAGCTCCTGAAGTGTCTGTAGAAAGAGGCCTAAGAAGAGACCATCTCAAAACAAACTATTAGAAGTCAGATCTGGCAGGATGTAGAAAGTGGTTTTGTTATAGGGATGGCAGTGTTGGTTCAGCATTGGAAGATCCACCCCCAAAAGTCATCATTTTAACAGAGGAAAGGAAAAAGCCATATGATCCTCTCACTAGTTGGAGAAAAAGTATTGATTAAATTCTACAGCTGTTCATGGTAAAAGCTATCAGGAGACTAGAAGTAGAACAGAACATTCTCAACAGATTAAAGACATGTACTCCATACTTCCAGTGAGAATGCCTTATATGAGTGGAGAAGATACAATGCTTTTTCCTTAAGGTGGGGAACAAGGGCAGATATGCTTACTCTTTATCTGTCCATTAAACTTTGAAACCTAGTCCCCACCAAAATAGTCTGGCAATAAAATGACACAACTAGGATAGGATTGGCAAGGCAGAAGCAAAATCTTTACATGTAGATGAAATGATCTTCTACAAAGAAAATACTAAGAAATCTCTAGGAGCCCCTAGAACTTGTACTTGAATTTAGCAGGATTTGTTAAACAAATTTCTATCTATGTTCATACTTTTTTCTTCTATTATCTTTATCCAGTTTTAGTATTAGCATAATGTTGAGTTCCTAAAATGAGGGGAGAAGTGTTCCTTCTTTTTTCTGTTTTAATTGTTTGATATAATTTATCAGTTAAAATGTTTATGAGCCTGCTGTTGTCATACAGGTAGGTTTTCAAGCTAGGAATATACTTTCTTTAATAGGTGCTATTCAAATTTTATATTTCCTCCAGAGTTAGTTTCATTAATTTGTCTTCCAAGTTACTTCGTAGAAGTTGTCAAATTTATTTCAAAAAAGATTTTTGTAATATGCTTTCTATATCCTTTTAAATTCTGTAAAATCTGTGGTAATATCTCCTAGATCTTAATATTGTCACTTTAAAAATGTATAACTGATATTGTGCAACAGGAAGAAAAGGTCTAAAAGAGTAGGGGAATTGGGATGGGTAGGGGAAGGGAAAAAAGGGAAAGGAAAAAATATGAGAAGAGAAAAAAATGGAAACAACGTCTTTGCAAATAGGGAAGGGTAGAGGGGGTGAACGGAGGGCAAGGGAAGGGGGAAAAAAAATAAGAATCAAGAGACTCATGTAATGGTACAAGATCCCAATGATGAATGCAACTGTATTTTATACCTGAAATGTACCAATAAAGTTAATGGGGAAGAAGAAAAGAAAAAAAAAAGAAAAAAAGAAAAAAAGAGAGAAGAGACCATCTCGTGAGTTCTCAGAAATAAGGCAACTTCTCATTTTTATATTCTGTCTTATAGGTGAGGAAAGTTGAATTTGTCATTTAGTTCTAAGATAAAAATAGAAGAAATGTGATCCATACCTTAGGGAACATGATTTCGTTCAGCATTCTCTTTGCCAGAACAACTTGGGTCTCTAAAATTAGGAGAGAAGTCATAAAATGGGAGAGTTATCTCCATTTTCTGACTGCACTTTGGTGTATATTTTTTATTTTGTTTTATTTTTATCTTCCAGTTTAGGGTACCATATCTGTCTGGAGAGACATGCCTTCATAAGGAAGTCCTGCAGATCATTCAACCCTAAAATTGGTCAATTTCTTTGAGCTTTTGGATTTTTAGGGAACTTTAAAAAATATACATTATTGATGCTAAGCTCTTTTAAGCAGTAACATTAGGATTTAAAGCTACATATTTGAGCAGAATTTCAGACACAAAAGGATTTTATGCCAAGGTTTTATCTTTTTAAGAGTGTTTCAGCTTCTGAATTTTGGGAGTTCAACTCACAACTTTTCTGGTTGAGGGCAACAGAAACTCAGGTTAGTGTAAAAAAAAAAAGGAGGGGATTTATTGGCTCACATAGGGAAAAATCCAGAAGTAAACCTAGTTTTGGTAATGGCTGGATGTAGATATTCAAATGATGTCAGTGACTTGTTTTCTCTTTCTGCAGTTCTGGTTTTCTCTGTGTTGACCACATTTTCCATTAAAGTCTCTCATAGAAAGATCTAGGCTTAGACAATTCTTAGAGTTCAAAATCTGAGTAACAACAAGCAGACAAACTGTCTTTCTCTCCCTTACAAAGTTTTAGAAAGACCTCTCACTGGCCCAGTTTGGGTCATTTGTCCATTCCTAAATCAGCCCCTGTGGATGTTAGATGGTAGCCAAAACCAATGTGCTTAGAATAACTCCTGCAAAACTGAGGGCATCTGTGCTGAGATCTTTCTGGAAACAGCACCCGAAGGTCTGTAGTTCAGCAGTGAGTGTCTGAAGTTTTTCTCAATTATTTCCAGTGCAGGGCTAAGTTGTATCTTAGCTAGAATACAGTTACTGGATGGAAGGCCTTCTGATTTATCCATTAAAGTGCACATGTATACACTCCAAGGGTGTAGGTGTAGAAGGGAGGAGGAGGTGGCCTCTAGAGTTGGTTTGAAATAATCCCCAAGGGAATGGCTCATCTTCACTCCCTTTGTAGTCCTTGGTTTGTTTTGTTTTGTTTTGTCCACCCAGATTTCATTTTTTGGTAATAGCATCCTGAAGTCCTTTGAGGATTTAGTTGCAGAGCCTAGAGCCTAGTGTCTTAAAAGAGCATTAACAATGGTATAAATGGCTATATTTCCCCCATTCATATATTAATCTACTCAGTGTATAGAGAAAATGACCTGAGGATTCACTGTTTTCAAGTCTTTCTGTGAGCTACTCATGTATTTCTAAAATATTAATTTTCTGTAAGTTAGAGTTTCTGTACTTGCAACCAGAGAACTGTAATTAACATAGAAATAAGAGCTAGAAATATTGTACTGCAAGTCACAGAGTTTATCCTGTAAGATTATCTAGGCAAGAGAAGATAGAATTCAGAAAATATGGGTCTATCCAGGGCTGGGAAGTTGGCCATCATTATGCAATAAGGGAAAAACTTATCAAGCTGTAGCCTGCAGTGACTTGGGACTCAGATCATTTGAAAGCTTCAGGGACACAGAAGGAAAATGTGAAGGTACTGATGTTTCTCGGCTGCGTTAGTCTTCAGTAGGATCCTAAAAGAAATGGGTACACTTAAGCTGAAACTCATTCTAAAAGAGAAGGAAAGAAAAGCCTTTCTAGAGATATTTTGATTGCATCTTACAGTCAAATCCTGATACTCTGGAGTCTTGGACAAAGCCAAGTTCTCTGCATAGTGGGACCAAAAGTTGCAAGGCGGGAACCACAGAAGGAAATAAGATTGGCTCCTGATATGAGCCATCTGTGACTTCTCACTCCCTTCACACACATCCTTTACTTAAATTTTCATTGTATTTCATTTATGTGGGATTGCTAGACATCTTAGGATTTGCTCAGGATGATCATTCCCGAAAATCTGTTACAATTGAATGGGCCAAAAGTAGTCCAGGTTCTTGTGCACGACAAGGAAAGAATCCCCAAGTGTGCACTTTTTACTAAGTAGTAAGTACTACGTTTATTGATGATCACTAGATGGTAGCAACAGGAACAGGCAGAAGGGCAAAGGGAAAAAGAAGGAAGAGGAACTCTCCATATCTTAGGCTTCCAGTATGTAAAATGTCAGACATCTCTGACTCCAGGAGCCTCCCATTTCATCTCTCACTGGTGTTGATGATTTGCTGCCTTGGGCATCACAACCTCCTAAGTTTAAATGTGGAAATCAGTAGGGTGGTATTGTGTTTATAGTTAAATGAAGGAAAGGGAATGGCTCCATCCACTTCCCTGTTTCTAACTGTACTAAATCTATAGAACATTTGAGAACTGCCTGCCTTAGTGAGTGGTCATTGTTTTAGGGTGATTTTAGCTACTTAGTTCTCAGATTAGAGCTCATCCACTAGACTGGAATCTTCATGAGGGAGGACAGGGCTAGTTTTCTCCACAATATCCCCAAAGTTTAGCCTGGTGCCTGGAATAACCTCAGTTTATTCCAGGTGCTATTCTCCTTTGATTTTGCCTCATTAGGCTCATTCATTCAATATTTTCTCATTGATTCCATGGGAAGATAATGGTGAGTAGATACGGCACCAAGTCTTCATGGTTCTGACTTTTATTTAGTTATAGTTGCATGGCTTAGGTTCATTGTGGTAGATTGATTAAGGACGCTTTAGTAATAAATTAGAGATTAAAATGCAACAATATAGCAGTAATCTAGGCTTATTCTTCTCTAGAAGAGGAAGAATTATCATCTTGAGCAGAGAAATTGAGCCATAAGGAGTTAAGACAGGGGCATTTCTATGAGAGTGCTGTGTCACTTACAGACAACCTCTTGATAGCACACCCTACTATACTGGTAGCCTGAGTATGCATGGGTGATGTGAGACAGAAGATGAAATGAAGGACTCTTTTGGTCTGATTTGTTCTAATTTTAGGGTCTTTGATTTAGATCTCTGTTATTGGGAAAAGAGAGGCAATGTCATAGATTTGGGTATAATAATATTCTAAAAGACGAACTGGGAAATTTTACTTGGCAAGCATTTTCTTTTGGTAACTTGTAAATTTAAATATTTAGATGCAAGTCATATAGGAACATAATAATTAAGTGACATTAATCACATATAAAAAAGTTTTATTAAAACGAATAGCTCAGAAATTTAGATCTTGCTAGACTAAGCGGTCTGTGGTTATTGTATTAGTTTTCTATTATTGCATAATAAATCACGATTAAACTGAGAAGATTAAATCACAAGTGATTTATATCACAATTTTTTCAGGATAGAAGTCTGGGCATGGTGATGTTGATTCTAGGCTCAGGTTCTTATTCGGTGGAAATCAACATGTTGGCCAGGACTGAAATTCTCATGTGTGTGCAGAGTCAACTTCCAAGGTTGTATGTTGTTGATAGAATTCATTTCCATATGGTGGTACAACTGTGATCTTCCCCCCACCCCCACCCCAACTTCCTTCCAGGGACATCTTCAGATCCTGGACTCTGCCCACAGATCCTTGCTGTGGTCTCAGTAGGCACATTTGGTTGCTTTTCTGAAGCCATCCTTTGCATGTCCCTCTAGCTTTCTTCCCTGCGAGAGAAACTCTCTATTTTTAAGGGCTCAGAGGATCAGAACAAATCTATCCAGTCTCCCTATCTCAATATCAATTGATTTTGGAACTGAATTACAGCTGCATAATTTCTTCACAGCAGTTACTTTGATTATTATCACTTCTAAAAATTCTTTTTAATTATGGCAGTTGTTTCAAAGGTGGCTGAGAATATTTCCCCAAGTATGTACATGAGATGTGGCATGTTTTGGGAATAGGGAAGCTGAAATAAAATGATGACTGAGCCAAACGTATTTTCTAAAATATTGTGAATCTACTTAGGACTACAATACAGCTAGAACAGAGAGACATTATGGAATTTAAAGAAATGTCCTACAGCTCAGTTAAAACCACAGTGCATTTTATATTTCCTTATTTTTATAAAGTTTTTGACACATAATTTATGCATCATAGAATTCATGGACTTAAAGTGTACAAGTCACTGCTTTTAAACTGAGATATGTTTCACATACCATAAAATGTACCATTTTAAGGTGAAATATTAGTAGTAATGAATAGATTCAAAATTGTGTTAGCATTACTACTATCTTATTTCAGAACATTTTCATCACCCACAAAGTAAACCCCATCCCTATTAGCAGTAACTCCAATTTCTCTCTTTCTTAGGCTTCTGGAAACCACTAATTGATTACTTGGTGATAGGTGAAATGCTATGTTTTATTTCATCCCTTCTTATGACAGAATATTATTCCATTGTATGGCTATATCACATTTTGCTTATCCATTCAACAGCTGATGGACATCTGGGTTGTTGCCATCTTTGGCTTTATGAAATAATGCTGCTGTGAACATTCAAGTAAAATTGTATAGATATATTGTTTTCAGTTCTTTTGGCTACATATTTAAGAGTGGAATTGCTAGCTCAAATACTAACTCTATGTTTAACATTTTAGGAAATGGTCAAACTATTTTCCGAAGTTGCTGAGCCATTTTTACAATCCCACTAAGAATGTTCCAACTTCAACAGTCCTTGCTAACACCTATTGTCTTTTATCTCTATTTTAGTCACCTCAATGAGTACAAAGTTTATCTGCTTGTTATTTTGGGGGGGTGGGGTACTAGGGATCGAACTTAGGACCTTGCACTTGCGAGGCAGACGGCAGAACCACTGAGCTACATCCCCTGCCCTCTGCTTGTTATTTTTAAATTTGAATTTCCCTAATGGCTAATGATGATGAACATCTTTTCATGTGCTTCTTGACTATTAGTGGATCTTCTTTGGAGAAACCCTTTGCCCATTTTTAGTTGTTTTCTTTTTATTGTTGAGTTCTAAGAATTCTTTATATATTCTGGATGTGGTTTGCAAATATTTTCTCCCAGTTTGTGGTCTGTGTCGCTTGAAGCAAAAAAAGTTCAATTTTGATAACATCTATTTCACTTTTTCTTTAATTGTTTGTACTTTTGATGTCACATCTCAGTATCCATTGCCAAATCCAAGGTAATTTACTTCCATGATATCTACATAATAATGAATCTAATATGAATGAGTGAGGAAATGCATTCCGAGATGAGATGTTTGTGTATGACAAATTGAGTGAGATTAAGTCATTGAAGCAAGGCGTTTCTTTGTGAGGTTTCTCCATGCGGAGGAGTTAATGCCCACATTGGTCCAGCCAGTGTCTACTGTGCACCTCCTACCTTTCGGGTACTGTATAAGTGCAGAGGAGAAAGCTGGGAACAAGACCAGTAATCCGCCCTTATGGAGTCTCCCTCAAGTTGGGTGTGAAACAAAAGAATGACATATAATCAAACTTCAGCAATCGTGATCTGTTGTAAAAAAAAAAAAAAAAGTGGGGTTGGGGATGAGAATGGTTGTGGGGCTTTCATTGGACCAGCGAAAGTGACATTTGAGCAGAGATCTGAACAAAGAGGAGCCTGCAACTGTGATAAGGTTTGGGACACAGGTGCAGGGGCAGGAGAAACACCACGTGGGATGAGAACGCGTTAGCGGGTCTAAGAAAGAGCAAGCCGCTCCGTTTCGGGGGAGACGGAGTGCACAGTGGGAGCGACAGGCGATCGCAAGCCAAAGCCGAAGCCGGGACAGCGGCTGAGGTCCTAAGCACGTGTTAGAGGACTCTCTTGCTGCCTGTCGGTCGGTTCTTTTATTGTCACAAGGCAGTCACCTCATTCCCAGGCTTTCTTGTAACTCTTGATTCCTGGAAAGTACGTATTTGAAGATGAGCTCCTCCCTGGCCTCTTTATGCAGCTGTACCTTGGATTACAGGTCAGGCGAGTCCCAGGGGTCTCGGCCGGCCAGCGCAGGTGCTCGCCTCCTCCTTCATTATTACTTTTTAAATTTAATTTAATTTAACTTTTTCCTCTGCGCAGTCCTTGTCCTTCCCGTGCACGCCCTTCGCCTCTTTCTACCTCTCTCCCGCAGTTCCCCGCCCTTCTTGGACGTTGAGAGCCTAGTCGCACGTACTCTGGTCCTACCGGGACTTGAACCCTCTCTGCTTCTACCAGAGCCTCCAGTAGCTCTCTCTTCAGGTCCAGGCCCAAAACCCAGGCCCTGCCTGCGCCTCGCGAGGCCAGGGAGGGTGGGGGCGCGGGCCTCCTCCGCGGCTCCGCCTCCGGGGAGCGGACTCCAGCCCCGCAGCACGGGCTGCGGCAGAGCTGGGCCGGGGCTGGGCAGTCGCCGACTCCTCTCCCAGGAGCTGCCCAGGCGGGCTGGCGCTGCCCGCGACACCGTCCTGCGAGCGACACGCAGCCGGCAGCACGGCGACCCGATCCCCGACTGCCCCAGGTAAGCCCGGTGACTCCACCTTCTTGCCCTTCCCCGCCGAGCGACCTCCGGGGGCTAAGGGTGGACCCCGACGCAGGTGACCTCTCGGTGGCCAAAGCGCGCAGCTTTCTCTGTCCGCGGAGGCAGCTTGTGGTACGGATGCCCGAGTCCGTCTTGCAGAGGCACTGGAAGCTGACGCGTCTTAGGAGTTCGCAGCGAGCGCTTTGCACCTGAACCCTTGGGAACTTTGATCTTGGAAAGGTCGCCAGCGCCCACAAGTGGATGCTGAACGTTCAGGCCTGGGGTCTTTTTCTTAAAGGCTTTAAATTATTAGGTCAATTAACAGATACTATTTTTATGTATGTGTGGTGTACAGAGTGATGTTTGGAGATACGGACCAGAGGTCCATAGCCAGGGGACGGGGGCGTGCTGTAGCATAGACTCACTCCTTGCTTGAGCAGCACCCCAGTCCAACTAATCAGAATCCCTGGCTGCGGAACTCTGGGCATCCACATAAGAATAGGGCAGGAAGCGTTCCCTGCCGAGTGCCAGTGAGAGGGCCGTCTCTGGGCCGCAGCCGCAGCCCTGGGGATTCGGAGAGGAGCCCAGTGGAGGGTCCCGGTTCCACCCTAGAACTACTGGATCGGAAAGCCCGAGGTTGGGGCTCAGCAGTCTGAGATTCAGGGAGTTCCCCAGGTGATGCTAGTGTGCATCCACGTTTGAGAACTGTGGGGTTGGGCTTCAGTCCAGCGAAGGGCAGCCACCTGTAGGTGCTCCTCCACATATGGAAGAGGAGACCACTTTCCCGAAAGTCTTAGGTATTTATCAAGAGAGTTTTGCCAATAACAATAATAATGAACCATTGTGGACTTTGGAGAATACTTTAAAGGATGGAGACTTAATTATCATTTATAGTAGTTGTTATACAGAATTTGTCTTCTTTCTTTAGAAGAGAAAAGGAATTTTTTCCTTTTCTAAAAGTTGAAATAAAACCAAGCAAGAAATATGCATGAATCTTCTGTAATAACATGAATCTTTGGCCCTTGAGGACATAATCCTGCAGCATCATTGCCATCTGTGCAGATTATAGGGTGCATGTGCAGGGCTTTTCTGTTCCCTAAAACAGTTGTGTGTTTAGAGGATTTGTGTCAGTTCTCCCAAATGAAAGAAAACTCAGCATTGCAGATTTCTGGATTATTGAAGTGGACTTTTTTTTTTTCTTCTTTCTTAATAGAGAACTGTGATTTCAAAATTTTGGCCTAAAAAATTCCAGTTGTTTCTGACTCAGTACCAAAATAGAATGACTTTGCAAATGGGTTTAAATGAATTAGAAAAGCTGATATTGGATAGGAAATCTAGACTAGGCCCAGTGCATGTGTGCTTCATTGAGCACAGTGCTGTTTGTACCAAGACTTTCTATACAGAGAATACTTATTTTCCAAGCTGCTATTTTCTTTGCCAATTTGTGACTGAGGGGTGTAGACCTAAGGAAAAAGTACTAGTCTTGTGTTAAGAGAGCTGGGGAAATGTAGATAGTGGTTAGAGGCCTTGTTTTGCTGAAGACTCCTTCAAGACCTCCTGTCTGCTTCTCTGGGCTCTTGGACAGTTTCTTAACTTTCTTGTCTTTAAATTGGGGACTCTGGTAGTGTAATACTTACCCATAGTTCTTACATTGTTGTCGCAATTCAATGAAGTAATGCTTCCAAAATGTCTAGCTTAATAAATCAAATATTTGTTAGCTTAAAAGACACAAAACACGTATGCACATAAAACCAAAAGCCAAAAGCAAAAACCTAACATCCAAATACCAAAATGAAAAAATGTTGATACATGACCAGATTTTCTATTTGGATGCCAATTGTATTTATATACCTTAAAGTTTTCCTTTGTGCCAGAATGTGATTATATAAATCTGATTATTTTTGTAGTTTTATCGCATGCTTTTTATGAAACTTCCTAGAACAAATATTTAGTAGATTCTTTAAATCAATTCTTTAGGTGGCGCAGGATTTCACCTTCTAGTGCAGTTTATAACCTACTACATTCGCATTTTAATAGCCTTACAATCTGGCTCTTCAGAACACCATTCTTTATGAAAGAACAGTCAAGTGACCAGAGAGCATCTGAAAGTAGTACGGCATTACCCCCAAAAGAACAAGTTTAGAAATATTATCTGGTGGGGCTTAGGCTCTTGACGGAGGATAAATGAAAATGTATCCAGTTACATTAAAGTTTGTTCAACAAAGCAAAATGAGAGCACAGAGCAAGAACAAGTCTAAACTGGCAGGAAGCATAGGTAAGGTAATTTAAGAGTTCTTTTTTTCCTTTACTGAAAAAATTTCAAAATGCTTTTTACTACAAACACAGAAAATCAATTCCTTTTACTTTATTTGATTGGAACTGAATATTTGATTGGAACTGATCTGTATAATTCTCTTAGGAACAAATAGTTCCGGTGAAAAATATTTATTTTAAAATTAATCTCAATTCTTTTTTATTTTAATGATAAATTGAATATTGGATTTCTGAGAGTGACTTTTTATGACTTATCTTGCATCTTTAAATGCAAAGGGCCATAATTGCTTATTTCCAAACCTCTGTGATTTCTGGAAGACTAAAAATGAGTCAAGTTTCACCATATAAGCATCTTAATACCGCTTCCACTCAGGAAATCCAGTCTTCATTAGGATACTTTAAAAATTACAGCTTAATGTTTTAAACATGTGGACTCATACACAAAACCAAAAACCAAAATCAAAACCTAACCCTCCAAATACCAAATTGAAAATGTGTTGAATGAAATTGAATGGAATTAGAATGGAATGTTACTAAATTAAATGTAATCACAACTCATTGTAAGTAGGGTTTTCTGTTTGGCTCGTTATGGAATTAATAAGAAAATAGCAAGATCAGAGGCACATCTCTTGATGAAAAAAAGAAGGCATGTGGAAGCAAATTCAAACTCTCAGTAATCAAATTATGTGTTCTGGATAATGTAAGGGAAGAGAGAAGAGTCTGTGATGTCGCAATGAGGGTGACAGACGTGGCAGCACTACTTGTAGTGAGTGGCCAATTAGAAATAGTCAATATTGCGATGCCTCCTGGTGGCCCTTATGACTCTGCATTGTTGGAACAAGGCCCAGAGTGAAATCAAGAAGTCAGCTTAATTGTACTCTGTTTATGTACCCTGGCTCATGTAGAAAAGTTTTGATGAGAGTTACCTGCTATTTGTTTACATTCACGTTCTCGCCCCTCTGTGTTTCACCATGGATACTTTTACTATTTAGGCCAATCTTGAAACTCTCTTGGGTAAATCACAGGAAATGGATACATGTTTTCATTTTGTATTTATTATCTTTCGATATACAGTATTTTTCAGCATGCAATAGTAAATCTTTAGCTTGATTCATTATCATTCTTGTGAGAAACAAAGTTGAAATGTTTATTTCTAGCATGTGGTTCAGTCTCAGTTGAAGAAAAAATCTTTTTTTTTTCTTTTCTTTTTGAGACAGGGTCTTGCTGTGTAGTTCAGGCTGGATTGAACTCACTATGTAGCCCAGGTTGGGCTTGAACTAGCAGTGATCCTCCGGCTTCAGCCTCCCAAGTGCTGAGATTACAGCCGTGCACCACCACGCCCAGCCTTCACATGAAGAAAATTAACCATGGAGGCTGAGTCCTCTGATTTCCTGAATAGACTCGTGGTTAAAGTCACACTGGCCAGATTGTCCAGTCTTGAATTCTGGCCCTGTCAATTATCAGTTGTCTGGGCTTGGACAAGTTCCATAATTTGGATTATAGTACCTACCTCAATGGGGTGTTGTGAGGAGTAAATGAGTTAACATATGTAAAGTCCTTAGAGGAATACCAGTTGGCTTGTAGTAAATGTTTAATAAGTATCTGCTCTTATTTCACATTGGGCATTACTGAGCAGTTTCAGCTGAAGATCTCCCTTTTGTTTTTACCTCTGAAACTGGGATCCTAAATTCAAATAGTAATTAAGGCCATATATATATATATATATGTTCATTTCATGGGTTTTTGTGTTTAGCTTGTGGGAGAACTTGTTTCAGGATAAATGACATATTTCAAGACAGCACTTTGAACAATACTGCTCAAGGTCCCAAATGATGCTGCTACTCTGGCCAGAGGGGACACTTTGAAATGGCTGCTGTGATCCACTGTTCCCAACTCAACTGCACACTGGAATCACTTGAGAACCTTTGAAGAGACTCTTCTGTGTTGGAGTGTTTTGGAATTTATTGTGAAAAGCAGAAATCTTATGTTCTGTATAGAACGGTTCTCTTTTTTTTGGTACCAGGGATCAAACTCGGGTCCTGGCACTTGTGAGGCAGGCGGTGGAACCACTGAGCTAAATCCCCAGCCCTAGAAAGGTTCTTAATACGTTTGCTCATTAATTCTATGCATGGGTTTCCTGCATACTCATAAAATTGTAGAAATAGAAATAGAGATACTTGAGTTTGTGTAATGTAAGTGAGGAAAAGAGGCTTGGAGGTATCAATATCATTCTTAGCTAAGGGCTCATGAGCAGTTACTGGTAGCACTGGGTAAGAGCTCCCATTTCCTGTGTTCTACTAGGTACATTTTTCATTCAACTATGTGGCCTTTTGAAACATCAAATAATGATGACAAGAGGCACATAATCTAAATTATAGAGTGCTTTTAGAATACTATTATTATGCATGTCATACTTAGCCCTGTTTAATTTCAGGAATATTTATTTAAAACTTCCTTAATGAAAAAGAAGTGAAAGCAATATCTTTATAATCCCAAGGAAATAAATCTATGTCTATCAATTATGAAAAGGTTAATTTTTTATTTTGTATGATTTGTCCTTTCAAAAGATTCAGCTTAGACTTTTCCCTTTGTTGTTTCTTCAGCATTTTGGTTTTTACTAATGAAACACTCAGAGATGTCTTTGAGAATTTCAAGGAATGTTGATGATTTTTTCAAGTTCAAGTTTGGTGACCTTCTGGGAATCTTGCCAGTTGCTTGTGTTTGATTCAGTGCTTAGTTATTGTTTTGACTTGCCTTGTTTTAATCTAGGTCTAGAGAGCCATTATTGCAGTATTATGTTACTTATTAATTATTTGTTTGCTGTAGTTATTGGTATTAAGAAGAAAAGATTAAGGACCAAGAAAATTTCCCTTTTTGTATGTCAAAGTGAAAAGAAGTTCTTATGAATTTTAAGATGGATAGAAAGTTTCTTCCTCTAAAAATACTCTTTGAAAATGTGGTTTATATTTTTATTATATAACTAGGAAATAAGAACATTCAAAGCATTGTATTATGTTTGCAAATCTATAGATGATTCAGTGATTGAGATCTATACTTAAAATTTTAAATCTTACTGTGTATGTATTTTGCTACTTTATTAGGAAGAGAGAGCTTGATTCTTCTTGTAGCACGTGATAGGCAAGTGTCCCCAGCTGTACCCAGGAGAGAGAATATGCAGATATGGTGGGGTGGGAGGATCATTCCTGGTGAATGTCCAGTAATTCATCAAATAGGAATAAGTACCTACTGAGTGTGTGGATCTCCTAGGCCAGGGGAATTCAGACAAAAAGTTGCCAAGTTCTGATTAGTAAGTATGTTCATAGCCAATTTTAAGTTTTCTTTTTTCAAATGGAAAACTTCTCCGAATTTATTATGTAAAGAAAATATTTGATAAATATTTTGAGTTGAAAAACATGAAAGGCAATACAGTGCTGATTTAAATTTTGACAAATCAAGCATAGCATGTCTCATTCAATTTCTCCTCAAATGGTTTGACTCTCACTTGCCATAAAGCCATGTGTCAATCTTCAGAAAGGTTCTATATGATTCGAAGTTGTATCTTGGCAAGAAGTAAAGAGATTATCATAGGCAAAAGTATTGTGGAGAAGATAATTTTCCAGGGTTCTCAGAATGCAGGAAAGTCTCTCCTACTTCCTTTAGAAAAATCATTTTTCCCTTAGGCATTCTGCCTTTTGATCATGTTACAGCTCTTTTTACTTCTGTCTGTGTTGAAGTCACTTGTTAGGTAGCTCATATGGGCTGAAGTTTGAAGGAAAAATATTGACAGAAAGTGAGATATAAACTATAAAGTAGGGATAATGTGTCTTAGATTAGACTACTAAAACAAACCACTAACACATGGGTGGCTTTAAACAGCAGAATTTACTTCTTTTTTTTTTAAATGAATTTTATTGGTGCATTTTAGGTATACAATATGACATTCATCATTGGAAATTTGCACCTTTACATAATCTCTCTTAGATCTTAT
>NW_004624850.1:3913454-3926508 GCF_000247695.1 Heterocephalus glaber | reverse complement strand
TGGGGGGGTGTCCAGTGGTTTGTTGCCGGGGCGCAGGGTGATTCGGCATGTTCCACGCCACTCAGGACCTCAGTAGTGCATGTGCAGGCCTGCCTGTGTGCAGCCTGCTGATTCTTCGTGTTCTGTGTGACTCACGACCTCCATAGGGTGTGCGCAGACCTGCCTGTCTGCAGCCACAGGGCTTACGTTTTAAATTGGCTCAGACACTGGGTGCACGGACCCCCTTATCTGTGTTTCCTGCAAGAGGCGCACTGGACACTGACTGAGATCACCCTTGTCAATAGGATGCTGAAAAAGGAATGACAAAAAGGGAATGACTCATCAAGAGAAAAGATAACTTTCAAGAAATGAATATGAAAACTCATGGGAAGACAGGGAAGAGAAGAGAAAGGGAAGTAAAAAGAATTGAGATGTGTTATGTACATGTACTAATTCCCCATTAGAAATGTAATCAATATGTCCTGTGAACAGGTACTAATAAAGAAATTTTTTAAAAAGAAGTGTGATTCTCATGGAGTGGCTGATCCCAAGCAGATGGAGAAAAAGGACTGAAGTGTTAATAAAAGAAGGAACTGATTTGGGGAATGCATAGGTCATGGTAGGCAGGTGAGCATTTTCATTGGTAATGAGGTTGAAAGTGCAACTTCATTACATTTTAGAAAACTGTAAGAGCTGTATCATAATTGCTTGGAAGGTATGCTCAATGCAGAATAGTAGAGAAAAATCTTGAGGGGAAAGATAAGCAAAGAAACTTAACCTTTCTGCCAGTGATTGTTAACTGTAGTGTCAACTGAAGTAAGAAACTTGGTTTAGCAGAGGTCTGAGTATGGATGATGGACTTACTGATTGGGAATACCCACCTTGGCCGTGGGTGGCATCAACCAATGGGCTTGAGGCCTGGATGGAATAAAAAGGGTAAGAAGAAAATCTCACTTCTGGTTTTTGGAGGAGATCTAGTCTTTGATGTCACCTTTGGACGTCCATCTTCAGGCTTCCAGCAGACCCTTCAGCCTTGCAGCTCAGACCCTTCAGCTTCCTCATATGGTCTCCTATGGGACTCTCAGTGAGCATCAGGCCTTTGACTTTTGACTTGGTCCTCCAGCTCTCCAGCACACAGGTGGCCTTTTGTACTCTTCCACACCTGACACTGCAGGCAACCGTTGTAAACCTACCTTGTAAATCCATACATATATGTATACATGTATACATGTGTGTATATATATATATAATATTATATATATGTATATAATATTAAATATGTTCCTCTAGTGGGCACTGATTGATACATTAACCTAATTGCCATTATGGTTTTATTATTATAAAATATTCCTTTATGTAAAGGAAATAATTAATACATCAGCACAAGTAATCAATTCCCTCTTTAATACTCTACCTTGGTAGGAAAAATCTTTGCAGCTCAGTTATTCAAGTGCTGATTATTTTGTAAGCTATGTACTATGTAAAAATATAAAGATTTGTGTCCTTCTAACTTTAGAAAATTCAGTCCTTCTTATCTTTAAATGTATAAAGGAGGACAGATTTTAAGTATAAAGGAAAGGGAGGAGTCTTTGTACAGGGTGAGTATTCTTTAGCTGAAATGCTTGGGATGAGGAGTGTTTTGGATTTGGGAATTTTCTGGATTTTGGAATGCTTGCATATGCATAATGAGGTATCTTAGGGGATGAGAAAAAAGTCTAAACACCAAATTCATTTATGTTTTATATGTATCTTTACCTTTCATAGTACATAGCCCAGAGGCACTGTTATTCAGTATGTTTAGCCTGCCTGTAATTTGACTGAACTTTCACAGAGGTCAGGTGTGGGAATTTCTTACTTGTAGCATCGAGTTGGTCCTCAAAAAGTTTTGGGTTCTGGAGCATTTGGATTCAATGAGGAATATTCTAACTGTATAAGAGCCTACCAAAGTGTGGAAAGTTTTCTGTACACCATTATGAATAAGTTTCATATGAATAATCCTAAGCTCAACGTGTACTTCACATAAGCCTTTTTTAGTACCCAAATTAGGGTTCTCTTCTCACCTAGTGCCTGTCTGGTGTTTGTTCTACAAGTTGGTGTTTTTATTAAAAGAAAAAAGACAGAGGTTTGTAATGTATTATTTAAGTTCTCAACTTATTAATGGAGACAATGCATTTAATGGGGATAGCACAGTGTCCAGTACAAGCTGTTGTTAATTGGTGAGTTGAGTGCAGGTTGAAGTTCTAAGCTGTCAAAAGTGTTTGTGTTGAGCTGGGCCAGATGAACCAATGGCATATGTTGCCAGGTCCCTTTCTACTTGATGACCTGAGGATTGGAAACTGGAAGTTTACTTGCCTATCAGTGAGACTGACAATCTAACTGACTCTATTCTTTTTATATTTACATGGAAAAATTATCACTCTATCTGCAGAAGTATGATATTGCAAATGCCATAAATGTGCAATATTAGGGAAAAATTTATATTTTGCATTGATCATTAAACTGTTAAATTTTTAACAGTCAATGTGTTTTTAGATAAAAAGAGATAGAAAATACAGTACATAAACTTTATAGATGAAGATATTCATATCAAAGAAAAGAAGAAAAAAATAGATGCAGTTATGTAAGTTATTCTTAGAAAATTTATCGTGTGTGTGTGTGTGTTTTACTAGGGATTGAACCCAGGGCCTTTGCATTGATGTGTATCCCCAGTCCTTCTCTATTTTTATTTTGAGACAAATTCTTGCTAAATCTCTAAATTGCCCAGGTTAGGCTTGGACTTGCCATTCTCCTGCCTCAGCCTCCCAGAGTCCTGTGATTATAGGTGTGTGCCACCATGGCCATTTTCTATCCTCTGGTCTTTGGATGCAGAATCCTGGAGCAATCAGAGAGAAATGTACAGTAATTCTTTCCCACCACGTGCTATTTGAATGCATGCTTTATCTCACTGGAGAAGCTCATCTAGGAAATTTATCTTCTGTAAATATGAAATATTATTTTCTCAGTCCTGTTTTTTTCTGCAATTATATTTTATATACTGTATCTGCTTTCTTGTATTAGCATATAGCTACTAAATTTTCTTTCTGGCTTTTTAGCTCAATATTTGCTGTCACTTTTAAATAGGTTTCTTGTAAGCATCATAGGTAGACTTGAAAAATATCTAAAATTTAAAAAAATCTAAATAGGCATTTTAACCCATTCGATTTTATTACAATTGCTGATGGGTGGACTCTTTCCTTGAATTTTACTTTGTATTCTGTTTTCACCAAACTTTATTGTTCTTTATTATAATCATTGCTCTTATTCTTTGTTTGGAATGAATTGTTTGCTTCGTTTCCTTCCTCTAGTTACCTCTGGAAGTTACAATCCTATTTATATAATAATGATTACAACTGCATTTCTATGTACCAACTAAAACATTTTCCATAGCTAGTAAGTACCTTCATCCCCCTCTGATTTACTAAAACATCCTGTGTAAATGTCTCTCTTTCAGTACTCCTCTGCCTCCTATGTCTCCTCCAACCCACCCACGTCCCAGTTTCAGAGCTTATGTTTTATTTCTATAATGTTATCAACTCCTTTTTTGGTAACAAATTTAAATTGACCATTATTTGGAGGGTGAGTAGTTGTTAGGGAAAAGGGACACAATTTCTTTTTGTTTTGGTACCGGGGATCAAACTCGGGACCTTGCGCTTGCGAGCCAGGCAGCGGAACCACTGAGCTAAATCCCCAGCCCCCACAATTTCTTGATTTTAAAAAAATTTCTTTCCCTCCAAAATTTCTTGTCTTCAAGTAATTGTCCTGAAAAGGGTGAATAATAGTAAACTTTTGAGGTTTTTAGTGCTCAGATGCTTAAAATGTCCAAAATAGATGAAAGTTTCTTTGCTTAGATCCTAAACAAAATCATGGAGAATTTTGAAGATTTTGTTTCACTATTCTTTTTGCTTTACTTTTGTGATTAAAAAATCTCTAGACAATCTGAATTTTATACTTGTAGGTATCCTGGCCCTTCTGACATCAAACACACATGTTTACACTCAGAATTTTTTGCTTTATTCTTTGAATTATTATTATTATTTACAAGAATGCATCTAAATCCTTTTTTCCCATTTGAGCAGCTTGGTATTTTAAGACCCTTGTACTCTGAAGTTTTAAATCTTTATTTAGCAATGAAAACTTTTCCTTTACCATTGCTGTCATTATTTCACCATGTGTCTCTTAGTTTTTCCAAGATCTTTTGCAATATTTTGTAGAATTTATATCTTTTTGTATGACAGTCTAGCAGAAATCTTAGCTGCTTCCCTCTTTAGCTATCTCCATGTTGTTTTCAATTTTCCAAGATACTAATTAATAAAAAAGATACTCTTTTTTATTCCTCAGTATGCTACATAGATCTCTAAATATAACAATTATGTGTAGGTTAATTGTCTCCTATTAAATCTCTGTTAATCTGAGTATTTGTTTCTGTATTTGCTGAATTTTGATCTTCCTCCATGATGCTGGTTTTTACTATTTGTTTACTCATATTTGCATGCCCATATTTGTGTCTGCAAGTTCATATTTAAACCTATGTAGATGTGCTTTTCCTGTGTACTATAGCTTGCCCCCAGTGACTGTGGAGTTGTCTTCTGAATGTGGCCGTATGTTGCTCCACTTGGGTTTGGTTAGTGAGGAACCTACTTGAGCCTTGCTTTTTCCAATCCAGCCTAAGTACCTAAACTCATAGATTCCCATGGATGCAAATGGAAGGAATTGCACAAAGTCTAATAAGCCATTCTTCTTCTTCACTGATATAAGCCATTTCTTTATCAGTCTGAGAGTCATCTACCACCACTCTGGTACCTTTCTTCCTCCTGCTATGCAACCTTTTCTTTCAGACCTGAGTTGTTCTTCTGACCTTCCCTTCAATGCAGGACATAGGGTTGTGAAGGTATCACTTTCAGTGTTAATTTGACAATATTCAAATCACCTGGCATTGTACAAAAGAACAAAAAGTAATTTTCATTTCTTCTTTATTATTTCTGCCATGATATGAGTATTTTGGTTCAAGTAATATGTGCACAATCATAATTCTTCATTTGGACCACTGGGTAATACGACTCTGGGGATCTTGTTTACAATTTCTTCTGAGAACCATTTGAATGATGTAGTAAAGTAAGAGCATCTCCTTTTGGATAAAGTCTGCATATTGAAATTCTGAGTCCACACTTGGCACTTGGTTGAGAAATGTCAGTTTTCCAGGATGAACAAAATCCAGTGCAGCTGTTTCTGTTTTAACCCATTGAATCCAAAAGTCTATATGAGAGAATATAACCAACCATCTTGAGAGCAATGAAGCATTAGTGTTCCCCACTTCCCACCTCCTGAGTATGTCACTTTGCATATCACTTTGCAAATTGGGTAACAATGATATCATCTTGAGTTTATATGCCAGGATCCCATTTAAAGCTCTTTTCTGTAAGAATTTTTATAAATATTTAATGATATTTGTGAATGCCTGTAATTGAGGGTCTTCATCATACTAGTCTAACAGAGCAGCGGCTTGAAAATAATCTCTTTTTTGAGAAAATATTTTTTA
Organism: Heterocephalus glaber; assembly: GCF_000247695.1. The sequence continues at coordinate 3,920,954 of NW_004624850.1, read as the reverse complement.
AGCATTGTACACTGTGGTCATATCCCAAGGTGTGAACCAAAATATTTTCAAACTAGAATGTTTTGTAGGTGTTCTGAATTCATTTTTTCTAGGCTATTTTTATTCTCAGTTTGAAGTAAAGTACTATTTCTAGAATGCTAGGCATTATTTTTCACATATAAGAGTAAAACACATTCCCATACCCAACTGTCCATCCTCCTCTATTTGACAGCATTTAAGAATATTGTAGTAGTTTTCTCTTGGCATTCCACTGGACAGAGAGCCAAGCTTTGACAGTGGCATTTATTTATTAACTTTTTTATGGGTTGAGAACTAAGTAAAATAGTTTAAGAAGTTTTACACTTTAGGATTCAAAATTACACTGTAAACAGTTATATTTGTGTCATGTTTGTCATTTGCTTAAAAGAAGAATTTTAATGAGATTAATTTTTGTCCTCATGGTGAAGCAATAAAAAACTCATAAAAAGAGAATGAATTGATGTCATTATATATGTCTTTGAAGCTGTTTGAATATAATAGAAATGTTATAGTATTATAATCTTGATTATGAATGTTAATTTATTCAAAATTCATAATATGTTAGAGCTAGTATATCTAGTAGTTATTAACTTGTAATAACTAAAATAAATATTAGGAAAGTATTTAAGAGAGTATAATTTCAGCCATTTGGAAATGGAAGTGATCCTGAAGCTCGCTCAGTTCCTTGCTCCCTGGTTTTACAGAGGAAATACTAATGTTGCCATGCTTGTTTTTTTTTCTTTCAGTCTTTATTTTTTTAGTTCATGTTTGCAATGTGTCATGATTACCTTCCTTGTGGGAAGTTGGTACATGTACAGAACACATCTTGATCCTTTATTTCATCCCATGCCCCTTCTCTCCTTCTCCCTTCCCTTCATCTCTTGATCCCCTTCCCCTTTGAGAAAGATCTATCTCCCTACTTTCTATTATCTTTTATTTTGCTCTTTATTTACATTTTGGGTTTGTCATTTAAAAGAAACCATATTAATTTACGCTTGTGTGTCTGATTTATTTCACTTGACATTATGGTCTCAAGGTGCATCTATTTTCCTACAGATGACTCTTGCCCATATTCCCACCATGCTTTTGCAGTCTTGGTGTCTAGTATTCAGATGGTCCAGCTCCCAGTACTGCACTACCAGGCCTCTTCTTCCCACACTTAGCTGGATAACACCAGGAAGGAACTGGATGTTGTGATTCATCACTTTCAAACAAGTTGCTGTTACTGAACTGAATATAATCCTTCCTTAATTAACAGATGCAGGATGTTCATCATTTTTCCATACCAGAGCTTCCTTTTTATAGTAAAAAATTGCATACTAGTTTATTTTTTTGAGGATGATATTTTTCATTTTCCATTCTTTTAAATGCAGTTAGTCATAGTTATGTTTTATTTGGTTCTCTTGAATGTCAGGATGGTAGATTATATTAGTTGACATTGACTCTTTTTTCCCTAAGGAAAACTCATCTGGCATTCCTAGTAAATGGCAGTGAAGTCATCTGGGAGGTAAAAGAAGATTGTACCATGGGAGAGTGTTATTATTCTTGGATATTTAGCAAGGAATGTGTGTGTGTGTGTGTGTGTGTGTGTTTTGTTTTGGTGCTGGGAATTGAACTTAGCACCTCATACATGCTCAATACACACTCATTGAGCTACAGCCTCAGCCTTTAGCAAGCTTTTAAATTAATATTTAATAATATTATCAATGCCTATAATTTAAGGTCTTTATCACACTAGTCTAGCAGAGCACAGGAACAAAAGCTGGTTTTGGAACTGGCAGTGTGATAAAGGACACGTTAGAAAAACCTCGGCAGTGTACTTGAGGGTAAAGTTGGAAACATTGAAGTTGGTTGAAATACTTGCATTTATGTAAGCAATTACAGACTTTACACATGGATGACAGACAGTAAGAGTGAAGATGAATTCATTCTGAAAGGGAGAAATTTGAAATTAGAGTATTGAAAACGTAGTTATTAAGCCTGCAACAAGCAGTTAGATAAAACAGATATTTTGCATTTGAATATTTTGAATATTCAAATTTCAATCAAATATTGTATTGTCATTCCTTAAACATCAAATCATTAAGTAAGCCTGATAAAAATTATCATCTAACAAAATATGATAGCAATACAAGGTACAAAAATTTGTATTACATTCATTCTGTTCAAGGATGCCATTTAAATTAATCCAAGAATTGTATCGATCCCTAACAAACCAATACAACAAGGCTCTTCAGAATTAAAGAAAACCTGCTTGGAAGCTTGAAATTTTTTATTTTCAGAGAAATAAAAAAAAATAATTGTATTCTTAGTAGGTGGAAGATGCTAAATCAAAATTGCTTTGTTACATTTTCAATTGATTTATTAATAAGCATGATATTAAAACAGTAAAACTTTGCCTCAGAGCTTTGAGATTGGACCATGGAGAATGACCACATCCCCCCATCTTTCATGGTAGTCATCAGGCATTGCAATAGAAGAGACTAGTATTGAAAACTATGATGGCTCACTTGAGACTCCTATGATCAATGGCTTTGAAATTACTTTTTTATAGGATCCACAGGAAGAAACAAATTTTACTCTCTAATGTACCTATATTTATTTGATATTTATATATTAAATACTATTTCCTGATACATATTTACCTTTTATGCATATAGTATTTTTGACATCTTCTCTCCTGTTCCATTCTATTAAACTATATTGATTATAATTCAATAAGCTTATTTTACAGTCCCCTAAGGGATCATGATTTGCATTTTAAAAAATATTGCCATAATGATCCCTCTATAGTTTTGTGTTTGCTTTTGGTTGTTGTTGGTAGAGAGGGCATGAACTTGTAGTTATATGTTATCCTTATTAGTTCTTGAAATATATTCCTGTTATGTGGCAGGACCACATCTTTTGGCTCCAAACGCATATCTGGGATGATGACTTGATTTTCAGTGTAGACCTCTTTACCTCTTCCATGGCAAGTGGCTGTGCTCCTCAGACTGTACCCTAAAATGAAGGACGTTGAGTGGAGCTTTTAGCAAGCTCATAGTGGAGCAAAAAACAAATCTTTGTTGCTATAAGGGACTACAAATTTTAGATATATTTGCTACTCAGCATAAGCTAACCTCTTATGATTGGTAGAGGATAACTAAATTATATGTTTTCTTGGTTGTTGAGTCTTCTTTTGAAATATGAGGTGTGCTGGCACCTAATGAGTCCATATATTCATCAGCCAAGTAAACATTTTCATACATACACACTACATATGAAATGTACAATTTTTTTTAAACTTTTACATTAAATTTATTGGTACATTTTAGGTATACAATACAGTTACATTCATCATTGGGATCTTGTACCTTTACGTGATATATCTTGATTCTTATTTTTTCCTCATTCCCCTGCCCTTCCTCCACCCCCTCCATCCTTCCCTATTTACAAAGACTTTGCTTCTATTTTTTCCTTTTCTCATATTTTTTCTTTTCCCCAAAGTGTAAATAAGTATCAAAATGTATAATTGATAATGTGAAATAGGAAGAAAAAATCTAAAGGAGTAGGGAAAGTGGGAAGGGTAGGGGAAATGAAACTTATAAATTTTAACAACCCCAAAAGTTTATTTTTATTTTGCCCCCAGACTCCACATTTTCCTTCTGAATTTTCTCTCAGGGCAAGACATCACTAGATGTCCAAGCCAAAGACTGGGCTTGGCGAGAGTATGGAGTCACTCTCATTTCTCCTCCATGCCACTCCAGTGAGCTATCAACTCCCACCTGTTTTGATACCTAGGTAGCTCTCCAGTCTCTTTCTGGTCTCTCTGTGCTACAGTAGGCCCTCACTGCCTCTCGCCTTGACTGCTGCCAGGGCTCCCTGTCTTCCTGTACATCTTTTTCCCTATTGCTACTTTCCCAAACGTGCACTAGAATATAACACCCTCTGCTGTAGTAAGTTCAAAAGATAAAGTCCATTCTCTCCCTTGATGTCAAAGGCTGTGCATGCTGTTTCTTAATCACCCTTCCCAGAACATGTTTCGCTTCCTCCTTCTCCCCTTCCCATCCTATATGGGTTGGTCTGTCACTCCAGACATGCTTCTCTGAGCTCATCTCACTTTTTAAAATTTTCAAGCATTATCAAGTACTGCTTTACTGTCCTCTTAAGATTATCAAACAAGTCCCTGTTTCTTGTTTATGTCACAGGTCAACCTGCCACTTCCTAGAACATTGCCCATAACCTCTCTGTGGACAAGAGTGAGGAATTCGTTCCTTACACCTGCCTTATCACTTGCACATATCCCAATTAGCAGCTGTACCCATTTATCAATGTTGTATATTTGATATCTTTCCACCAAAACTTCTATGCTTGTTGAGGCTGTTATTAGACCTTTTTAGCTTTGCATTTGCAATGCCTAGTACTTTGTCTTGAACATAAGAGAACCATAAATACATTGAATGAATGGACAAATAATAGGGGTAAAATAGTCATTCAAATATAGACTTTATTTATTTATTTACTTATTTTTTTTTTGGCAACAGTCCTTTTTTTTTTTTTTTTTTGGCAACAGTCTTGCTATTAGTTCAGGCTCACAGCATACTCACAATGTACCCCAAGCTGGCCTCGAACTTATGGCAATCCTCTTGCCTCAGCCTCCTAAGGCATGCGCCACCACATCCAGTGAGACTTTTATCTCTTGAAGGCTTATCTCTCTCTCACAATCCAAATCACCGAACAGCATATATTCTTCTTATTAAAACCAGCTGTCAAAACAGGATCTGAAATTCATTTATCCCGAAGTGTAATAACTGATAACAGTTTATGTCTCTCCAGGGGCTTTACCTTTTACACCAATGGAATTCTTGATCTAAAGAAAGGAATCTTTATTGGTAGGAGTTCAGGTTTAATTGAGCATATGGGATTAGTTTTAATTTTGAGGCTGAAGGTTGGGTTTAAAAAATTTTCTCTGCTCAAAGCGAATACCCCATAGGCTCTGCCTAAATAGGAGACTAATTCTGTGCTTCAGGCTCACTGATGGAACTGGCATGTAATATTACACAGCATATTTGTTTTTGTTTCTACTGCACAGCAATGATCCTATGCACTTCACATGTGGTAAACATCTGCACCAGAATGTATAGCTGCCAAGAACTGTGGTTTCCTGGTACATCCCAGTGACACCAAGCTCTGGTCACCAAACCAGCACTGCAGTTTCTTGGTGACCTGGAGCTACATTCTGTTTGTAATTATGAGAAAGTTGCTCCTTAGTTCCTTTGAAGACTTTTCATGTCTCTGGTATAGACTTGGGAAAGAACCTGAGTAATTCAAAGTCCCTTATGGCCTTTGTGCCTCCCTCGACAGATTCCACCCTACATCCTACCTACCTTTAAAATGCTCCCAGGAAAGACTTGGTCAGGTCTGACAGTTTCACTGCCATAGAAACTTATTCCTGCCTACTGTAATTTAGTTTTGTCATGTTGTTCTGTTCTTTGTGGAAGTGAAAAACAACTAGTTTGTATATAAGCTGAAATGCTCCAGATATCAAACAATACATTGAATCATAGAAGCAAACCAAACACCACCACCACACAAGCAACTCAAAATAAATGAAGTTAGGAAGATGGGGTTTTCTGAATCCAATGTGACTCAAAGCTGACCTGCTAGTTGGCATTTAACTCACCGGGAAGACTCACATGTTGGTGTGTTTGTATTTTCAGTGTCCCCAGTGAAATCTCTCCTGAAAAGTCAGGTAACATTGATATAATGGAGGAGCTGGTTTATTTTTTATTGATTTAACTCATAAGGCTTTAAAATAGTTTGTGGTTGTTACCCTTTTTCTTTGGGGTTATGAAGAAGAACAAATATCTCGCTTCAAAAGTGGAATAATTAGCATATGGATCCATATGTATTAAATGATGAAAGTTTTGTAAAATGATTTCTCAATTTAGTTTCTAGAAAGGAAATATATAACATCATCTATTTCCAGGCAAAGAAAGCAAAGTGACTTAGTGTAAACTTGACTGTATAAGCTATATTTTAGGCAGTCACATATGCCTTAGAGTTATTTATTCCTCTATGACATATCAATTAACCATTCACAACATTCTAATGTTAGGCTTAAAATGGAAAATTCAGCACATTCAGGTTCTTTAAGCAATTATGCCTATTATTTGTACTCTATAGATTCTTGAGAAGAACATTTGAAATAAGATGAAGAAAGATATGACAAGGCAGTAGGCACAATACTGATTGTAGCTTTTATAATATGCACACCTAAAGACCAAAAGCTTTGTTAAGTATTAATATATTAAAAAAATTTTAAAGACTATGAATACATTTAAATTTTCCAAATATTTCTTGTGATTTATTTTAGTGGTACATCTTTGCTTCTTGAAGTCTTCTTTGAAAAGATATTTTTCATGCCAAAGTCCTCACCAGATTCTTTTACCTACAAATATATATCTACCAGGGATAGGTTGAAAATTCACCAAGTGGCAACCATTAGGCAGGCAGATGCCAGATCTTCATTGTCACAGTTGAGTTTTTTGACTTTTGTTCCACCAGTTACTGTAAGTTCCCTGTACTCCAGCAGAGAACTAGCTCTGACAGGCTTTTAGGCTTCCTTACTAACAATTAGTGGCAGCCAGTGAAAGTGTAGAATTTTTGAGTCATGCATTCCTCAACAGCAGGTATTTTGGTATCAATGAAGATGGGTTAGTTTCTTGGGAGCTGATCATTTATTTTTACTTTTTTGTTGTTCATTAATTTATTCAACTCATATAACTATTAAACATTTTGAGAGGATGCATTTTCTCACATACATTGAGAAAATATATAATATTATATAATTATATACAATTTATGATATACAAATTAAATTTTATTTTATAATATAAAATTAAATGTAATATATACATACAAAACATAAAATTATGAATTTCAAAAGGAAGTCTCAGACAATTGGCCACCAATATTCATCTTCTGAAAGCAAGGACTGGATTTTATTCTTTGTATATATTAGGTGCTTAATAACAAATCTTCAGTAGGTAAATTAGTATAATTTGTGTTTGAAGGAATTTCATCTTTAACAATATAGTAGAATAGAATATAGAAAAAGATCTCTCTGGATAAATTACAAAGAACCCTTTTAGGAATGTGTTGTGGAATTGAAAATAAAATAAGCAATCTTTAGAAGTAAAAAAATATAGTGTAAGTGAGAACTGATAGGCCAATGAAGTTGGCTTTCTTTGTAGGGAGCTTCCAGTAAACTTGAGTAACTTTGAACATCTATTTTGACTATTGTATAGAGAAAGAGGGACAGAAGACAAGACTCATAGCTTTCCCAGGATGGAGAGTCTAACAGGAGACCTCTGCATAAATCTGGTATTTTTTTAATATATTAATTGGTACATTTTAGGTATACAATACATTTACATTTATCATTGGGTGTTTGTATCTGGACATGATGTATCTTAGTTCTTATTTTTTTCCTCATTACCT
>NW_004624850.1:3891336-3906174 GCF_000247695.1 Heterocephalus glaber | reverse complement strand
TGCAATCTTATCTTCTATATCTGAAATTCTGTCCTCACATTGGCTCATTCTGCTGTGCAGACTTTCAATGGAGTTTTTCATCTCCTGTAAACCTATTTTCATCTGTTTTATGGATTCCATTTGTTTCCTATGTTGGTATTCCATCATGTTCCTCAGCTTCTCTCTAGATTTATTAATCATGTCTTGCACTAGGAGCACAATTTCTCTTGTTATCTGAGAAATAATTTCTGATTTCATTTTTTCCATGTCCCTTTTGTTGCCAGTTCAGTTGGTCCAGGTGGTTGAGTATCAGAGTGTTCCATCTCATTTCCCTTTGGGGTTGCTATAGGTGATCTGGAAGTCTGGTTTTGAGACTTATTTATGTGTTTTCTCATTTTGACTGGGTGCGCAGGGGGCGCCTGTTGGTGCCCGCATGGCTCATGTCCTCTGAGCTGGGAGCGGTGGGATGGGCCAGGAGCGGCAGTAAGAATGGCAAGGATTGTGGCCTGGAAGCCTCTTCCTCTGGGATGGGAGTGGCAGGAGGGATGCTTGTTGGGTAGCCCCTTCCTCTAGACCAGGAGCAATGAGACAGCGGCTCAGAAGCCCCTTCCTCTGGGCCGGGACGGGCGAGACAAAAGGCGGCCCAAAAGCCCTTTCCTCTGGGCTGGGAGCTTCAGGAGGGATGGTGGCCAGGAAGCCCCTTCCTCTTGACCAGGAGAAGTGGGATGGCAGCTTAGAAGCCCCTACCTCAGCTCACAGTTTGTAGAGGTTTCAGTCCATGGTCAGCTGGCTCCAAGGCAGGGCAGCATGGCAGAAGGGCCTCATACAGAAGAAATAGACCAGGCAGGGGGCACCACAGGAAAAGCAGGACTATTGTTTTTATGTTTTGATTCAGTCACATCTGCTGATGTTTAGGAATACATCTTTTTTTAAGTGTTGAACATAATTTTTAAAAATTATTCTGTCTTCCTTATTCCAAAAGGAGATTGAGACTTAAGTAGCAATCACTTATTGATATAAATTATATTGATATTAAGATAGTAAGTACTACATCAGCTTATTTTTGTTTTAATTATGTATTATATAAAGTATAAGCCATAACATATACTTTTACTAAAGAAAATTGTGAATGTCTATATTAAATAATGGAATTCAGTAATACATGGTGATCTATATTCTTGATTTAACAAATAATTATTGTTCATGTGCTGTTTTTCTGACAAGAACTGTAAGGAGCCTGAGATTTTACCCTACTTGGGAGCTAACAAGTTAATTGGCCAGTTTCATGAAACACTGGCAGCCAAGAGACTCTTGGGCCAGAGACAAAAGACTTTATTACTCACAGCACAGGAGACTTTGTGTTTGTGTTGGCAGCTTTCCCCACCATGTCCCCTGGGGTTGATATAGAGGGACCCAGGTGGGTGCTGCATACCAGGGGGTTTATGTCACAGCTGAGGAACTCTGAGCTCAAGAAATCCTTAATGTTATAAAAAGGTCCTAGCATATCTTTCTAGTGTTTGTACTGGAGGAAGAAATAATTTTATTGCACTAGTCAGGAAACAGATCTGAGTTCTTTGGGATGTCTTTTAACATCCCTGGGAAGACAGTCTGCAGCACAAGCTGCTGCAAGATGTGCAAAAACACCATGCAGAATTATCCTTTAACAACTTGCAGTGGTAAACTAAAATGTGAAAAGTTAATTAATATTGCATGTCTTTTAATTTAATTCTCAGAAGGAAAAATCTTTTGTGATGATTAACAAGATGAAGCATGGTACATTTTGTTACACAGGCAATAGCTAAATATACTGCATTCTGAGGCATCTTTGATGTGAAGGTAATTTACATGAATGTGTTTTTAAATACAGTTTTACATTGATTAAGATATTTATGGTGCTTGAAATTATAATTTTTCATTTATAATGAAAAATCAGTGTAATAGCTGTAATTATCATCAGAAACCATGGATTTTTCCAGTGTATAGAGAAAATTACACAAATCATGTACCTAAATTTGTAGAATTTAATGTATTTTTTTTACTTTTTAAAATTAATGATTAATTTATTTAGAAAAGCAATGGGACATTTCAGTGAATTATATTATCCAATGAAGAATATTGCTTAGGATATAAATAAAATATGAAATAAGAAAGTACAGGTCTTTCTGCATGTTGGTGAAACACTTTTCCTCTTCAATAGAAAGAAAAAGATAAATCAAGACAACAGAGAAACAAAGAATATGGAAAAACCACTATTACTGTCTTTTCATTTGCTGATGTTTCTGTCAATCACTATCTGCCCATCTTCAAATAGAACACAACTAATTCATGAACTGATTATTATAGAAAGTAATATTGGCAGTACTACTGTTAATCTAATATTGACAGGACTACTGTTTACGTTTAGATGTGAACAGACCCATAACTGCAATAACAGTATTCCATAAGGTGTTTATTCTGAATAAACCAAGGGTTTCTTTTCCCTCAATATGTACCTTGTCAGCATTTAACAACAACAAAAAATACCTGAGTGACTCAGATGGTATCTCATTGGTATGAGAACAAAAAATACTAAAAATCATAGACATAGGATTAGTTCACTCACCCCAAAGTTGTCAGGTAGGCTAGTGTATTGGAGTCTGGGTGTTCTGATATATGTAATCCACTTTGAAATTCTCCTACCACCACCGTAAGAGTTTCTGCTTTTGAAGAATAGGAGTTAACACTGAAGGAATATATATCCAATTGACAATCATATGAAAATGTAGGCTGAAAGCCAAAGAATTACTTTTGTACATGATTTTTTCTGAATCTTAAATGTAACCAGATGGATTTTCTTTTAGTATTATCCTGCCCAACTGATTTAAAGGAATGATTTGTCTTTTTCTAGGAAATCTGCAGTTCATCAAAGAGACAGATTATGTGTTAAATTACTCCCTAGGGAAGTAGTCTCTCTTTTTTGTATTATAATATTTGAATGTATTTGAGACTGAGATTATATAACAAATTTATTATAAGCATGAGACCTTAGGACTTTGCAGATATATAAATTGAAAATCATGGAAAATATAATCACTATTATCATGTGAATGAGTGAAGTATAATAAAAATCTTCAAAGGCTACATTAGTAATCTCCTGTTTTTCAATGTTATCTGTTAAAGTAAAGTAAAATAGGAGAAAAACACTGCATTTTAGAAGGGTCCTGTTGTTCATGGCCAAAGAATAAAAGTCAAATTAAGCCATGAAATTATGAGTGTAGCAAATTTTTCACTTTGCTTTTAAATCCATTTTGGGAAATACTCAATCTACTATATCAAAAACATTTTCATTCTGAAATAAAAGCAATACTGCTGAAACACTTATAGTAAAAGAATAAAGCTTAAAATAGGCCTGAAATAGGGAAAACAAATCAACAAATTATTTCACATTTTAAACAAATGGATTCCTTTTACCTTATTACCTTATTCTTGGGACAAAAAGCTATGAACTTAGTTCCCAGTATGAAATCTAAGATTTACACATTCAAATTTAATTTCATTAACTAAGGTCTAATTTCTAATCATGAGACAAACCTCTGGTGGCTAAATCAGTGATTCTGAATGGGACATTTTGAGCCCTAGAGGCATTTGGCCATATGTAGGACCACTTTGGATTGTCACACTGGAGGAAGTGCTGTACCATCTTGAGGGTAGAGACCAGAGATGTTATGTTCATCTTAAAATGCACAGGAGAACAGACCCCCCAATAAAGAGTTACCTATTCTCAAATGCCAATAGTTGGGAAGCTGTGCACTGTATTCATATAAGTGCCTCTATTACATTAAGAAGAACTACAAAATATGAGGTAGGAGGAGGGAGATTTTTGTCTCAAGAACCACACTGAATGAATTTGTAGTGAGAAGCAGGAGTCATTTCACCTAAACTTTGGTTTTGCCTTTATTTGACCAGCTTCTTTAAATCTTTCTGAGCCTCATTGTGCTCCATTGAAACTTGGAGCTAATAATGTAGTTCTGATTTCAAAGGCCTATAGGACCTAATGAAATAATTTATGCAATTGCTTAGTTCATTGCCTGGTTTTATGTAAGATCTCAATAATTAGCTATTATTCAGGATCCTATCAGGAAGAACCTCATAGCAATTAGAACTGTCTTAAGATTAAATGGTTTGCTTGGATGCTAGCAAATTTCCTTTTCTTGAATAAGGTCATAAGAATGTAGAAAACATCTTGCATTCCTTCCAGCTTTGACTGCTACATGGCAATCCATTCTTAGTTATAAAAACCATCCTAAATAAAATATAAAAAAGATTGATGATATTCCTCGCGTCTTTAGCAGTTTAAAACGGTTGACATCAAGTGAACACAGCACTGATAATATATAGTAATATTAAACTTGCTTTGTGTGTTCATCCTAAGCATTGATGGTAACTTTTTTGCTTACTTGCTCTCTTGGTTCCCTTTGCTAACAGTGTTAGCTATTTGCTTGGATTCCCCCAGGCTATTTTCTGTACTTCATCAGCACCAAATTTCTTTGCATATTCCTTGTGTGTGTAAGTCATGTCTGGCTACTATTTTTTTATGCACCACATTACTGACATTTACTGAAACTTTCCATATGCTTAAAAGTATAACTTTAACTGATTCTTAAAACCTTAGTTTCATTAGAGAAACAGGATGTATTTATAATAAACTTCCTCCATATAGTGAAGTGACTTGACTGAAAGAACTGTTTAATATCTTTGTAATATCAAATATGTAATTTGGATATTTAATAAATATTTTCCCCCACAATGATTAAAGTGTCATCCAGTGGATAGGTGGGCAAAATGTGCATTGTAACAAAAGTTACTTGCTTGACAAAATGCTATCTTTATTGTGTAAGTGGAATTTATCCTGATAATATCACAACAGATAAGTAGGTCTGCTTCAATTATGCAATACATTTTTATTGCAATTTTTTGCTAATTATACTTTGTAAACCAAGTTGTATTTCTTATCTTAAATAATTTTTATTTGTAAAACCTTTCACTACTTTAGCATTGTACCACTTTGTCCCTGGATGTTGACTTTAAAAGTAAAATTATAACAAAAACAACCCTTCTCCTTCATAATAGTTTTAGAAGAGAGTAAACTGTTATTTTTATGATCCTGGCATTTAATCAAATCACTGATTTAGATAATCACTTGGAGTGATTACACATATACTCAAACCAAATAATTCTTTTCTTTTTCTCTTGATTTATGTAGAACAGAAAGCCTAAAATTACACCTGAAACAGAGATAGAGAATCTCTGTAGTTGTACTTCAGAAAATAATAAAATTCCAAAATTTAAAAATGAATTGAAAATAATGACTGCTGGTTCAGAAATTCCAAACAAGTGTGTTCATAATACATTCAACACAAAGGGAAGAAACATGATATTTACTCTAAAAATTAAAAGACATTTCAAGAAGTGATGGAACAACCCTCATTTCACAAAATGAATATAGAAATTATTTTAAAATGGAGCTCATGTGATCAAAACTAGAGGGTATTATATGGGCGTATTTTCCTCCTGTGGTTGAAATGAATAAGGGACATATTTTATTTCTAAAAGGGAGATGTTTTATAGATCTATAGCAATAACAACCCATGTGGTGATTTTGTTATACTGTTAAAGAAAAGCTTTTGATTTTAAGCAGTGTCAGGAAACATACTAAGAGAAAAACAGTGATATGATGGACAATTTCTATGGACTTATTCTGATTTTTTTCTTATTTATTTTTACAAAGCCAATTGTTTTCATGCCTGAACATACTGTTCTCGAACTGTTATGAATACGAGTATTGAATATTAATATTTTGCAAATGAGGTACCTCAGAATATTTTGTACTCAGCTAGTGTTCTTCAAACATTTTAAATGCATACCATTTTTTAAAAAAATTTATTTATTTATTTATTTGCTTAAATTCTTTTAGTGGTACATTTTAGGTATACAATACATTTACATTTATCATTGGGTGCTTGTACCTGTACATGATGTATCTTGGTTCTTATTTCTTCCCCATTACCTGCGCACCCTTCACCCCTCAAATACTAAATTGTATTCAGATACTTTGTAGTACAGATCAAGACATGAGTGTCCTCTCATTTGGGGGTCACAGAATTTTAATACTTTGTAGAGCCTGTCAGCATCACAAAAGGAGAAACTGTTGAGACTTTATTAACACCTGTAGTCCTCATAACAGCGAGATAGATTGGAATTGGCCACCTGTCTCCTTTTACACATGCAGTAGCTCAGTGACCTATCTGGTGCTCTGCAGCTCTGCACCTCGAGTTGGAGTGATTATGCTCAGTGCTGAGTGTGTGGGGTTTGCCTGAGATTCCCGGGATCCTGGTACAAGTGGTTAAGCCACATTCTGATTCATACAGGTTGTTTCCAGACAATAATTCTAAACCTTTTCCTGTTTTAAGGCAGGCAATGTGGCAGACTGGAGAGAACATAGTCTTGAGGCCAATGGACCCTGGTTTGATATTGACTTTATCATCACATTGTATTTAATATTGGCTAGTATATTTAACCTCACTGAGATTCAGCTTCTGGGTGTTAAACAGTGAGAATGGATTGGAAGGATTTTCTGGTACCTCTCCGTCATTTGGTTCATTTTTCTTAAGCACTGTTCCCTTGCTTTTCTCTCCAAAAGGAAGTTCCTTACTCATTAAACGTATTTAATGCATATTCTTCTGTCACCAAAATTTCTCAGTTGTCACTGTTGTGGAGAGAAGAAAGAGTTATGGATTGTGTGGATTTTTGTTCTGGCCTGGTGGCTGAGTTGCCTAAGATAAACCCTGGTAGTTTGGCTTCCCATGACCTGGGAGAAGGACCTCACTAAGTGGAGTCTTTGTCATTCACTGGCCTACATGTCTAGACAGAGGATACCATTCAAGGAAGCTCTTATAGTGTCCACAATCTCATTTTGATTAAAATATACTTCATCTACATTTGAGAGTGTTACTTTCCAACACTATTTCTTTTAAAACTTAATATATTTTATAATTAGCACAAACCCTACAACTTAAAATGTTGCTTAAAAGATGGATTGGTCATATTTTTATCAGGACTCACATATGTGAAGAGAATGTATACTACTGAATATGATGTTTTCTTGCACAGGATACACTTGTAAGTTGCTTGGAGTAATCAAGACTCACTTAAATCTATAAATTTATATTAATTTAAATTTATTCTCCTGCACTTAATTTGCAAAAAGAAATGATTGTGTAATAATCTTATTTGTGAAATTAAAAAAAGACACTGAGGCAGAAGATCTCATAAAAATTTTCTTTGTTTAAAAGTGCTGACATACGTGGAAAAATCCAGCTGAGCTCTCATAGGAAGTTTTGGCCTGAGTCAAAGATGAATTAAGAAAATACAGCTTCAAGATTCTACAGGTGGTTAGAGAAAGGAATTGAATAGCATCTCATCTTGGTCAGAAGCTGAGAATAACGCTGACCCAGCATTAGTTGTGTACAGCGAGGGAGTCTCACATCTGTATGGAATTGACCTTAATCAAGACTCTGCTCATGACTCCAGTGGGAATTATTTGGATAACAGAGAAAAGAATAAAAGAAGAAAAAAAAAACAAACAGAATCCTCAACCCCTCTTTAAGTTATCCTAGTATGATTTGGATATTAAAAGTTTTCCTTTGCCAAATGGGAATTCCATATGTGTGAGCAAAAGGAGGAGGTATCTCTTTGCTGTTTATATACTTGATTGTATCACCTTATGGCTCTATTGGTTCACAATTTCAAAGCTAGAATATGAGTTTACCAAAGTAAACTCTCCAAAAATAATAATTTTGGTCTTCTATGTGGGGTTCGATCATATTGGGTTGGCTTGTTTGGTTGTTTGGAACACAGCCACTAATACAGCAACAAACCCCAAGTCCCAGTGGAGTGTATAGCATTCCACAACTGCGTTCTGTACACTTTGTCCTACCCAGTCATTCCATGGATATGTGACCTCAAGAAAAGTCATTTCAGAAGGTACAGATAAATAAGATAAATCTTTCACCATTGTGACAAAAAGAAACTGTCTTGCCAATGGTTTATTGAGCTATTAAAATATTTTATTAGCTGGGAATGGTGGTTTATACTTGTAATCCTGGGATTCTGGGAGGCTGAGACAGTAGTATCTCAATTTTAAGCTCATGGGTAACTTAGCAATTTACAAAACTATGTCTCAAAATGAAAATTAAAAAAGGTCCAGAGATTTAGTTCAGTGTGAAGGCTGTGGGTTTAGACTTCATATTGTAAAGAAAAAATTTAACTGATTGCCTATAGAGAATTATTGAGAGATGAGGCAATAAGGTTCAGAGAGAATTGCAAAACTTGTTTTAAGTCATACTCTGAGTGATAGATTAAGAATTTTAGCTCTTTTCTGTTAACTCTGGTTTCTAGCAGTGTGTGCAAGAAAGTACAAAAGAGCCTAGATTTGGGGAAATACTCAAAGGTGTTTCCACCCTGATGGACACATAGATATTTATGTTGTAGCTAAGGAAGGTAGACACTTCTTAAAGTGGAGCATGTAGATCAGGAGTAGAGGAGGGGCCCAAAGATAACATAAGGATGATGTAAGAATCCTATCACCTGTGCTCTTTGGAAATTAGAGGTCTGGGATAAATGGGAGCATTGGAGCCACTTGGACTCTCAGAGCAACAGATTGTGATGGAGTGGAGATTTACCAGAAGGTGAGGAAATGGAGTGAATCAAATGAAGACTTATCTCATAAAGCCTGGCCGTGAAGGGAGAGAAAGAAAGTAACATACAAGTAAGAGTCAGGGGAAGAATAATAGTGAGTTTCTTAGTTTGGGGACTGTTCCAAAATTAATAGTGAGTTTCTTAATTTGGGTATTGCCCATCATATGTCCAAATCTTGGTAAAGAAACAGTTACTAGACCTAATAAAGAGGTGATTAAGGTTGTGGACTGAATAGTGTTTAATTCTGTTGATTGTTCAGATATATATCACTGCCTTTTGGCACTTCTTGGTGTGTCTGAAAGTAGTCACTCAGACACAAGAAACAAATTCAAAGGCTGGAGCCTTTAATAAGTGTAAATACCTTTAAATAAGTATAAAAAGTTTTAACAAATGTAAATATCTAAGACAAGAACATTTTAAAACCATTAGTATAAATCATAAACATTTTGGTGTCTTATTTTTATTTGACTTAACAAATATATACCATGATCTAATTGTTCTCAAATTTGAGGGAAAAACTCCAAATTATAAAAAAAGTAACCCTGACTGTTTGGAGTAGGATGTCAAATCTATTTTAGTTATCATGATTCAGTCAAAACTATTAAACCCATAGACTTTGCTGGTCTGTAATAGCGGAAGTCCTTGTCCCCATTCTTGCTCCAACACTGGAATCAGAGGCCAAAATTCTAGATTCTGTTTATTCTGGCACAATTTAATTCATCAGGTTGTTTCTAATTTAAATGATATTTTTGACCAGTGAAGTTGGTACTGATTAAACAGGTGATAAGGTATGATCCAGTGAGATGTTTTCCATGTATTTAGCTATCATTGGAAAATTACCTTCATGATAGAATGGGTACATTTTTTAAATCACCAGATTAATTTTTATTGTTGAAATTAGTCCAAATTGTCAACTTAAGTTCAACTCCAAAATCAGCTCAGGGTTTGCAAGGAAACATGATTTCATCTCATCCATGAAAACCCATTTTTTTCTTCTTTATCATGGAACTTGAAACTCTGTAATGTTTTCCCTCTGATTCATGCTCTAAGAAAAAAAAAATTTCAGTTGGACAAATATTCACATTTAGCTTTGTTGAAATTTAACTCCAATGGACATTTTCATTAGGGAGATAAATGATGAACATAGTTTAAAATCTTTCCAATATAGGTACTACTGTGAATTTTTGTAATTTTTGTTTTGTATTTTAAATACTTGTATCATCCTCTAATCATAATTATTCTAAGCTATGTTGAAATTACTTCATAATGCTGATTTCCTTCTTTAGTGTTTAGCTGATTTGGCAATGAAAGAGCTATGATATTCTTCATATTAATTTTCTCCTATGTCTACCCCAAGGCCTGACACAAGTAGGTTTTCAATAAATGATATAACCAATATTTAAGTGCCTTCTGTGGGCTTAGCACTGGTAAGGGCTCTGTGGGCTACAAAAGATGTACATAAGATATGTCCTTGTCTGGAAAGTAGGGATCTAGGGATGGTTAAAAAAAATGGAGTGTTAACTGATTACTACTCATTATTTAACCTTACAATAACTTGAGCATTATATTCTTTTTAACCTGTACAATAAATAGTCCAAGAAATGCTGTTGTGCCCCATTGATTCTTCTGATGAAGAAACTGGCTAAGCAAGGTCATGGGAGTGACAGGTGAGGCAGGATTGAGTACCAGTTGAGCACTGGCAAGTACACATACTAATGGAGAGACAACTCTCTGTCCATAGAACAATCTGCAAACTATTAGATGTCATTGGTTGTGAGGAATTCAGACAAGAAGAGGTTATTTGGATGAGGGAGTCATGGATAATGTAAAGGAAAGTATTACTACATGAGAAACTTTAAACCATATGGTCAATCAATGCTATATATATATATAGCATTGATTAACCATATGGTTTAGAGTCATTGTATGTGTTTAATTATATGTTTAAAGTAATTGTATGTATTTAACTCATTGGAGTAATTATTTGGTTCTTAGACTCATTTCTTAAATGTCTATAATTTGTTGTTGATTTTGAAAAAAGGAGGTTGTTGGTGGTCTCTCTAGAGGGAGACCTGAGACCCCAGAAAGTACTGACTTTTAAAGAAAAAGAAGGAGACAGCCTGGGAGACGAACAGCAGTTTGATTCTTCTGGCACTATTTGACAATCACAAAGGAAAGAAGCAAGGCTTTTATAAATGTAGGAAAGCAGCTTAGTTATTCTGGCTATTGTCTTTCTGATTGTAACCTCTGATGACAAATGGCTTTAAGTGACTCATAAAAGCTACAGGCGAATTCACAAGTCCCCTGTTTCTATTCACCAACCCCGTACATCAAAGAGCATACCACAGCCCTCTTCTTATCAGATAGTATCAAGAGAGCAGGATGATTTCAGCCAAAATCAAGCCCACTGGCCCACCACAAACATCACAGATGTGCATAATGAGTTGTATCTCTCTTACCAACCATAGAGTCATTGGGTCAAGGTCCTCTGATTCCAGAAAATGGTAAATAAGTAAACTAGGAAAACTTATTTTTCTCGCATCAGACTTTTACAACATCTCTTAAAGTTTTCTGGCACTCTTTTAACAAACAGACTTGTGGAATTTCCCAGAAACGACTTAATTTTCTTAGTTAACAAACTTCTTGTGATCAATTCTTACAACTAGATAGCTCAATTCTACAATTTCCCACAATGCTCCCTTTTTTAATTTTACTTAGGCTAAATTCTTGATTATAACATCGAGAAGATCGAGAGATGGGATCTTGACAGGCCAGGAAGGGAGACGTCTTATGCCGGCTCAGTTCGATTTTTGGTCCTTCTATAATTTTATAAAACAGCAAGAAACATAGTAAAAGAGGAAATAATATTGACAAAAATCATCTTTAAATTTATCAATCATTGTATAAAGGGAACAGAGATGGTTTCTGTTTTTGTTTTAGCATATAAGTAATTCCTTTGTGGGGGCACAATCCCACACAGTAAGGTAGGCATTGTATACCACAGCACGATAGCAACAAACATATGATAACAATTATTACTACAAGAAAAATCTGTTTTAACCATTGCATATTAGGCAACCATTGAGTTAACCATTGAAACAAATCCCATCCTAATTTTTCATTATGTATTTTCTCTGTAAATTCTTCTAATTGTTTTATTTTTTCCTGAATCCCTGGGCTATTGTCAGTTATATTAAAACAGCATATTTTTTTTATTCTTTCACATCCTTGATGATGGAACAAGAGCAAGTAATCTATTGCTGCCCTGTTGTCTAGTATAGCCTGTCAGTGTTCTTGTAACTCCTGATTAATTAATGCCAAGGCAGATGAGGCAGCATTTAAACCTTTGACCACCTTGCAGGCCAATTTTCATACCACCTTTTCTGCATGAATTCCTATGGCAGGCTGAGCAAGCACAGATACTATCATAGGTATCACTTGAGCATCTGTCAAGAGACCTACATCATCATCACATCCTGGTTCAGTATAGGGTGACTAATGTTTAATTCTTTTGGGCACTATCAAATCAGTTCAATCTGGCAATATTATGGCTAAGCGACTTAGGCAGCACCAAGTCTCAGACAAGTAAGCAGGGATATGATTAAACGTTACTCCTTCACATGTATAAAACCATCCTGATGGTAAAGGTACATGACCATCATTATATATGATTTCTTGTTCCTCATAACAGGTCATTTTTTAAAACCTTTTTTAATCTTAGACATTTTGTGGTACAATTTTTTATATAGCACATTGTGTATTGTTTAACATAATCATCTGAGGTGTATATAACTTAATAACATTTTTTGGTTTAAAATAAGAGGGAGTCCCCCAATTGTAACTATCTTCATACATAAGATTTTTTTCTGGGATATCTTTAAACAGGGTATAAGGTTATATCAGACTCAAGAGAGTGCACACTGGATGAGACAACTCCCTAACACATAATGTAAATTTACATCTACATTTAAACAGAACTCAGACAAATTAAGTGATTGTGCCAGCTGAATCCAAACATTACCAGCAAGGTCTAATTGTTTTGGGGGTAATATTGCCAATGTCCCAGAAGATAATGACTTAAAAATAATGATCATAATAAATGCTGAATTACGGGTCAATATAGCAAACATTATTATTCCCAATAAAAGTAATCCATCAGTTTCCCTTTTTACCTTTTGGACTTTATAAAAGTTTTTGTTTGAATCTAAGAACATTTTGTTAGAATAAAGAGGGAGAGTCCAAAAGGAATCATGAATATATATTATAGGTTTTACATTTATCCAATCTTTAATTATAATAGTACTAGTACCATTTTGAGGGGCCAAATAATCACAGTCCGGCATACTTACACCTACCTGAGCAGTAGATGAATTTAATAGAGATATCATAGTAAGGAAGAAAAGTACTGAGCATCTAGGCCCAGGGTGGGCTGGGCCCATAGATGACATGTAGTCTAGAGCCTTTGTTACCAGGTTAGTTAACATATCCCAATCAGGGAGTTTGGAATGGTATTTAGCATGAGACTTTTTCTTTCTTTTTCTCTTTGGTTTAAGAGAGAGCTTTCTAATTTTTTGAACAACCTCTTTTTCCTATCTTTCTGGAATAGTGCTTAAAGTTTGTGCAAGCACTACCTGTTCCTGGAGACTCATTGTCCAGGTTAATGTCTTGATTCCGGAATCCAACTCCTTGTTCAGGAAGCCAGACCTGGGTCCCTCCGTCATCTGTGGAAACACAAGCATATCTCTTCCCCTTTGCAAGCATTTGTCTTGATGTCCAATTATCATGATCTAATTTTACCCAGACTGGTTGAGGTGATTCTGAATCAATTTCTTTAAAATGTTTTTCAGCCCAAGATTCAATGTCTCCTTGTGGCAAATTTTAAAAATTTAATGTAAATAAAGTAATATGTAAAAGTTGATGTTGTGTTTGTATTAATTGTTTCATAAATTTCTTATATGTTATATTTTGTCCTTCACCTAAAGAATTTCCTTTTCCCCGCATTCTCCCTTTTTTGTTTTATTTAATTGTAATTTTAATGTATGATGAGCTTGTTCTACAAGTGCCTGTCCCTGAGGATTATAAGGAATGCCAGTAACATGTTTAATATGAGATTCCTGTAAAATTTTTTCAAATTTTAAGCTAGTGTACGCACGTCCATTGTCTGTTTTTATAGATCCAGGAACTCCCATTATAGCAAAATATTCTAATAAATGAACAATAACATGTTTAGTTGATTTTCCTATATGAACAGAGGCCCATATGAATTTGGAATAAGTATCAATGCATACATGTAAATAACAGAATTTGCCAAACGGAGGATAATGAGTAACATCCATCTGCCAAATTTGATCTAGTTTTAAACCTCTTGGATTAATTCCCATTGGCCCTTGTTTTAAGTGTAGTGGATAACAAATTGGGCATGATCTAATAATTTTATGGACTTGGGAATATGGAATTTTATATTTTTGATGTAGCCTTCCTGCATTAGTATGTAAAGTATCATGTTCTTGTTGAGCATTGTTGAAATAAATTAAATTTTTGTTAGGACATGTCAATCTATCTGCTTGATCATTGCCAAAAATTAAAGGTCCAGGCAAATTGGAATGTGCCCTTATATGAGTAATATAGATAGGCTGTTGTCTTTTTCTGATCAAGGCTTGAATTTCTTTAGTTAGAAATTGTATTATGGATGAAGAGGTGCATATAATAGCAGTTTCTAATTGTTTAATCAAATTAACCACATACATTGAATCTGCAGCAACATTAATAGCTACATCAGGCTTCCATTGTAACAGAGCTAAGACAGCAAACCATTTTGTTGTGCCATATGATTTGGGGTTAATATAACCTTTTGTTTTTTGGGTGACCATATAGCAGCCTGTTTTTCCTTGGTGCCATCTATAAAATAAATTTCTGTTTTTGTAAGGGGTTTAGTAACAATGATTTTATTAATAACCCATTCTGTCGTGATAAGAAAATTCCACATTTTTCCTTTAGGGTAATGAAACATTATATTTCCAAAATAGTCTGCTAATGCTAATTGTAAAGTATCTGTTTTCATTGTTTCCTCAAATTGTTCTTTGGTAAATGGTAAAATAACATTATCTGGTTCTTTACCTAACA
>NW_004624850.1:3827065-3839236 GCF_000247695.1 Heterocephalus glaber | reverse complement strand
ATTATTCATTCTAATAATTGGTACATTTTAGGTATACAATATAATGATATTTATCATTGGAAATTTGCGCCTTTACATAGTCTCTCTTGGTTCTTTGAAAAATCTAATTATTATATACTAAATCAAGACTCAGTGATTTGGTCCCATAGATTTCAGATGTTTATTCCTTTTATTACTCTTTGTTTTCTTCCTTAGGTTTCATTTTTGGATAATATATATTTACTTTTCTTCAAGTTCAGTGATATTTTTCTTTGATGTATGCAGATGAGCCCATTACATGAGTCCTTTTCTGATGTATTTTTTATTGCAAGCATTTGAGGTTTTTAAATTTATTCATTTATTTATTTAAAAAATTTTTATTTTTATTTTTATTTTTGGTACTGGGGATCAAACTTGGGACCTTGTGCTTGCGAGGCAGCTGGCAGCACCACTCAGCTAAATCCCCAGCCCCTTGAGGTTTTTTTAAAATTATTGTCATCTCATTTCTGAAACTTCCCCCATTTTTTCAAATGATGTTCCTCATATTCCCTAAGTCCTTGAACATACTTGTGATAGCTACATTTAAAACCCTATTTGATACTGGTACTTCTGATATTTAGATAACCTCTGGATTTGCTTATACTCAATGAATTTTTCTGGTAAGAAATCCTTTTTGTTTGTTTTTGCTTCTCATATCTTGGCAGAACCTTGGAAGATTTCTTTCAAGTTGCCAGTGTGGTTTTCAGCTTTTTGGATCACTGACTTTCTGATTGTTGCTGGACTTTCTGTTTTTTGTTGTTGCTGTTGTTTGT
The DNA here is from genome assembly GCF_000247695.1 of Heterocephalus glaber. Next base: position 3,838,445 of record NW_004624850.1, on the reverse strand, counting down.
TTGTTTGTTTTGGTCTCCAAACTGTAAAGGACTGGAATGCCTTTGGGGAACTTTTCTCAGTTTTTTTGCACCTGCCACAACTTTCAGCAAGTCACTGCTTAGTAGCTGAGGAAATCTCTGCCTGACTGGACAAAGGAGGGTGGGTGGGAGAGGGTCTCTCCATGCTGTCCTCTCCTGCTCCATACATTCTATATCCCACTTGTCCACTCTACACATTTACTATGACCTCCTGAGGAAGAATTGCTTTGTGGGGACATTTTCTCCCTGCGGCTAGGGCTTCTTAGGATTCTATTCTCAATTCTAATTTGACACACCAGCTTTGAATGATTTTTCCCATGCTTTTGCAAATTCCCTCATATCACGATTCAATTTTACCAGGAATGGAAATAGGTATGAATCTCTACTAATGTATAAAGGGTTAATAGCTTCTGGACTTCGGTTCATTTAGGTGTCTTTAAATGCTCTCCTTCCTCTGAGATTAAGAAGAGTTCAGATTTGTAGTGTACTGGTCATGTTCTCATTGTTGTAATGATACTTTTTCATACTAGAGCCAGAAACGAAGTCCTTAGACTGGTGCCTGAAAGATATAATAATAAAATCACATAGTTAAGTGTTTATGAATCAAATAAAGTAGTTCTTAATGTTTTTTTGATTACAGCTCATTTTCTAAATTAAATTCTAACACTCAGTTTCCCAAATATTTTCACCAGATACCCTTTGAGCGTTTTTAAAAATTCAAATCCATATTTAAAAGAAGAATGTTTGCTATAATTCAGACATTAAAAACAATGTTGTTCTACAGACTTCACCTAAAGGAAAAAGATCTAAAAAATATTTTGAGTAAATCTCAGTTTTAGAAAGGGTATACATTTTTCCAAGACAATTATGAATTAAAAGGGATGTCATGGTTTTATTCAGCTTCTACTCATTATGTTCTTGCATTAATATATTAAAATTTAGCTATTTTAGACACATCTAAATTCTAAAGATGGTCATAAGGTTAATTAATGGCTGAACATTTGTCTTCATTTGTCTAATATATTAAACTTTTCTTTTTTTCTCTTTAGGAATCTCCAAAACCAAAATATTAGATTGAAAACAAACATGGCTCACCATATTACCTTTCTTTGGATAGTTTTAATTCTGCTTCTCCAGAATTCTGTGTTAGCTGAAGATGGGGAAATAAGATCAAGTAAGAACAATCAACACTGTCTCTTTTCGTATAAAGTATCTGCCCTGTAGGATGGTTATCAGGACTGAATGATATAAATAAATCTATATAAGTGGATTAGCATAATGATATTTCAGGAAATGGTGACCATTTCTTTGACTGCCTGCAAGAAAGATTGCACTAGAGATAGAGAGCTATAATAATTGTGGTTCTGCTACCCAGGCCAACATTTGCAGATAATATACTTCTTTTTAGAAGTTTGCTTATATTTTTATTTTAAAATTCATAAACATAAACAGTATAAATCGACTAAGGTCTCTATAAGAGTTAAAACATATGGCTCAACAATTCAATTTTATTTGACTATAAGTTAATTAAATAATAATATTTAATGTTTGTATAACTCTCTTATAGCATAAGAGCACGCTACAAGATACATACCCTTGTCTCTACATTTTCAGTATAAAAAGAGACCTGCAGAATTAAAGAGCTTTCCTTAGTGTCCTTCAGCTGGTTACAGCAGTTATTAGTACTTGAACTATGCTTTATATCTTTAATTCTGATCTTTTCCTTTGATAACATTTGTCTCTATAAGGAGAGGTCTCTTGTATTTTGTTTGGAGTTAATAAATGGCAATATTTGCTTTTGTACCCCTGCTCTTGGATAACCTTACAGTAATGAAATGCATGCTCTATGGCTCTATGACAGGAGAGATGTAGGAAGAGCCAAGAACAACCCTGTAAGAAATACAATGACAGAATCAGGTGGCACACAAATACTGCCAGGTTCAGATAATATGAATGTCAGTATTTAGGAAGAGCCAACGTTAATCTCTGCAAATAAAACTTTTCTCTCCTTTTGTATCTCCCAATAAAAATCCTAAAGCATAACATTTCAATACCAGCCTGGCTTCCAAAACTAACAGAAGAATGGCATTCTTTTGGTTTTGCAAATTTCCCCATAGGCAGAATTCCATTCCTACTGACCCTGCCCTGAACACCAAGAGTAGTCACCATGGCAGAGGTTCATGAAATTGTATCCTTTATACACTTCTGAGGGCACCATCACTTGTAATATAGCATCATAGTAATGAATAATGTCATAATCATCATAAATTTTTCTGACAAATCCATGTTTTGTCATTTTTGGTAAGTTCTTGGCTTATCAAAATTCACAACATTAGTGTTTATTTTTCTGGTGTCTGTGATGGGTGAGCTAAGGTAACTACAAAATTGGAACCTCTTTATTTAAATCTTGTCAGTGTCCCAGGTATCTAAGTAGAAATAAATAAAGGAAGGAAAAGGATAGGAAGAAAAGATAAGACAAGGAAAGGGAAAAGGGGAGGTAGCTTGATTTATCCCTAAGGAGATACAAAAATAGTAGGAATACTAATTATCACTAATCAGTATTTTCCTTAGTACCTACTTCATTGTTATGATATCTTATTCTCAAACATTTACAGAAAATAAACCATCTTTATTTTCACTTTAAATTAGACATCTGATCAGTACCTGAGGGAGTTCATTAATATGAGCAAAATCACAAGACTCAATATTTGTTCTCATAGTACTTTAACTCCACATCTCGTCTTTTTCCAGCTCATCATCTTGAGAGTTATATGGTTCTCCTCAAACCAAATGAAAATGTGCTGCATTTTAGAAACAAAAATGAATATAAATGAATATAAAAGTATCTGTCATGAGGGCCATAAACCACAGTTATTTTTGCTGTATTGAATGTGGAACTTAGGAAAGAAGAAGGCAAATACAGCAGTTCCTGACTGCAGTATGTTGGCCATTTCCAACTATTGGGTTTCTCAAAGTTTTTTTGTCTATCTTTCATCTCTGGGCCTTAGAGCTTGCTGGTCCTTTTGAATATCCTCTTCTTCATTTGGTTAAAATACTCATCTCTAAGAGATTGCTAGTCAGCGTTTCATAAAACCTTCCCTTAATCTTCCACAATTAGGTTGCTACCCATCTTGAGTGTTTTCATAATACTTGGCACTTTCTCTAACTGACAAGTTTTCTGTTTTATTAGACTGTGAGATTTTGGGAAATCTTGTGTCCATTTGAACCTTGTTCATAGCATGATGTGATATTGGGCTAACAATATACTATACTAAAAAAAAATAAATAGGCTTAGAAACTTATATACTGTAGAAAGAGTTAAGGAGATTTCTTTTTCTTTTTTTTTGGTAACTACTTATAATTTGTCTAGGTGTAAGTTGCACTATCATTTTTATCCTAATGAGACTTTAAGATATATTGCCTATATAATCTTCTGGTTGTGTCAAACCAAGAAATCCTTATCAAGAAAGAAATGGCTTTATGTCCTTGAACATAAGATTCATTTAACTGAAGCTAATGTCTTGTTGTATTATTGGTTGAAGAGAGACCAACACTTTAGAAACTAATCTTGGATGTAGTGATCTTGTGGTCTTGTTCCATTTAAGTTTTACCAACAACATTAGTATGAAATTGTATTGGCTAGTTGAATCTTGGAGTTGACAGAAAATCTGTTTTATTTTGTTTCTCATTCATTGGTTTGTAGTTTTAGATGCTTCTTTTTAGCATTAAACTTAACGTATTTCACTGATTATTTAAAGTAAGCAATGATGTTAGTGCATAGCTGAAAATCCATGCATTTTAAACTTTTCATTTTCTGGTTTTCACACAACAAATATTCTCTGGTGATTTTGTTTTTTGCTTAGGCTGCCGTACAGCTCCAACAGACTTGGTTTTCATCTTAGATGGATCCTACAGTGTTGGCCCAGAAAACTTTGAAATAGTGAAAAACTGGCTTGTCAATATCACAAACAACTTTGATATAGGACCAAAGTTTATTCAAGTTGGAGTGGTCCAGTATAGTGACTACCCCGTGTTGGAGATCCCCCTGGGAAGCTACGATTCAGGACAGAATTTGATGGCAGCAATGCAGTCCATACACTACTTGGGAGGAAACACAAGGACTGGGAAGGCCATCCAGTTTGCCCTTGATTACCTTTTTGCCAAGTCCTCACGATTTCTAACTAAGATCGCAGTGGTGCTTACAGATGGGAAATCCCAAGATGAAGTTAAGGATGCAGCAGAAGCAGCAAGAGACAGTGGAATAACATTATTTGCCATTGGCGTTGGTTCAGAAACAGAAGATGTGGAACTTCGAGCAATTGCTAACAAGCCCTCCTCTACATATGTGTTTTATGTGGAAGACTATATTGCAATATCCAAAATAAGGGAAGTGATGAAGCAGAAGCTTTGTGAAGGTAAGTCTTTGCATCCTTTGGAAGCAGTAATTGCGTTTTTTACATTATGGTGTTACACTGACGTAGCTACACTGTTCTATTTAATGTCAAATTATTTATAATATCAGAACTGAGGTGAGCATGAATTTTTGTGCAATACTTATTCTGGATAAATACTATTTTAAAAATAATTACTTTCTAATAAAATTTAATACAATTTTTGCTGTATTTCATTTTCTTTTCAATTATGATGAAAGGAAAATAAAGACAATAAAAAATATGTAAACCACATATCATCACATAACTCTTGCAAATTAATTTTTCTATATTTTCATCCTAATCTTTTCTTCCTTTTTTCTTAATGAACCTTAGAGTTTACCTACTTGCCTAAATAAGGATACTGTTACATACATAAATCCATAGTCTTACACTGTACTGCATACATAATATTTTACTGTTAGCAAGGTAACAAACAGTCCCCTGTAGTAATTTATTTAATAATTTTCCGGTTTTTATACTTTTAATTTATTACTGTTTTATTTATATAAAATAATAGTGAATATTCTTGTACATAATTCTGAATAAGAACCTTTTATTTTTTCAGAAATGTCATATTACTGACATTTTAAAAGGTCTGGGGAAATGATAAACTTTGAACTTGAAAAAGACTTATGCCCTTTTCAAAGAACATTTGAATAATAAAGTACTTACTACTATATTATGTTTGTATCATTTCATAAAATCCAACTTCATGTTTTTGAGGATATAGACATGCTTATGTTTGGATTATTTGGGGAGGATAATTTATTAATATCTTTCATTCTTTACATTATATACATTTAGTTATTATGATATTGATATAAAATTTAAAAACTTTTATTTTCCAGTTTACCTTGAAAGACTACAAAAATAGGTTGGTTCACATTTAATGAAAAAATTCCTATATGTTTGTATGGGCAGCAAATTATGATATTAATTATTCTATTTTGCTCATGTTTTATTTAACAAAAATAATAGAGAAAGACATTTTAAAGATTTTCTCTGCAATTCTTATCTAAGAAATACAGAAATTCAAGCATCTCTCTTAACCAAACATTATCACAGAGCACCATAACAAGTATATATGGTCATCACCATGTTTTTAATGAGTTTGAAATAGTACCACTGAGTTAACTATCATCATCTTCAACAGGTCAGAGAGGTTAATTTTTTCATAAGCTGGCAGATTAGTTAGAATTTCTTTATTTCAAAGCCAAATATATTTCATTCTAAAATAAAATTTTCCTGGAAGAGTTTCACTTAGGCATTTTGTTCTAAAGTATACATATAACTGACAAAATATATCTGTTTGGTATTTGTTTCAGAAATATATTTGATAGATATATATTTTGGTAAATGCATTCTTTTTTTTTTTTTTGGTACCGGGGATCAAACTCGGGACCTTCTGTTTGTGAGGCAGGTGGCAAAACCACTGAGCTAAATCCCTGGCCCAGTAAATGCATTCTTTTAAAAAAAATTTAATTACACATGAAAGAGTAGTTGTACTTAAAAGGCTAAAAATGTTCTGTAAGCTGAAATGTACAATTTGTTAAAAAGCTGAAATTTTGCCAAATATTTCTTTACACTCAAAGAAAGGACGTAATGTTTGTGTTTACTCTGCTCACATATGTGCTTCTTGAATAGTCATCTTTTAAAATGTAGTTTTTGAAGTTATATTTATGGAATGTCTCGGTTTTTTGTACTTGCCTTTTTTTTTTTTTTTGTACCAGGGATCGAACTCAGGTCCTTGAGCTTGCGAGGCAGGCGGCAGAACCCCTGAGTTAAATCCCTGGGCCTGTACTTGCCTTTTTATAGTCTGTATTTTCATGATCAATGCACTAAATTAATGTATTATCTTACAGAAACCTCGACTCATAATTTTCATTAGAATCATTTGACAGTTCACATGCTCTTTTGACAAATAGTTAAGTTCTTCTGTGAAACACTTAATATATAAGATTATTATTTGCTAATAATTTAAATTTTTATATTCTACTGTGGTTGATTTACAGTGAAGAATGTATTATTTCCTGTTTGTGACCTCATAATTTGTTTCATTTTCATGGACCTACTGTTTACCTGGAAGTGTTACCTCCAATATTTTCTTTGTGTGAAGACCATCATTTTTGTGATAGGCAATGGTTTATTTACCTATTTACCTAAAAGTTTATTATTATTATCATCTTCATTGCTACCACTGCTACTACTTTTCCTTCTCTTTTTCTTTTTCTGCTTCCTTTGCTCCTCCTCTTTCTCTCATAAAACATGTATGACATGAAATTTATTAACAAAATTAAATTGTACAGTATCATGAACTATACACACAGTGTTGTAATACAGTTCTTTAGAACTTTTCATCTTATTTAAGTGAAACTCAATTTTCAGGTATATATCCAGATGGATCTTAATATATGGAGAATTAAGCAATTCTCATTTCTTTCTTTTCCAAGCCACTGATACCCTCACTATCCTTTCTGTTTCTATGAATTTAACCACTTTGGATATATAAATAGCAGCATGTTTGTCCTTCTGTGGCTGGTTTATTTCACTCAGTATAATATCTTTAAGGTCTGTCATATTGTCTCACATGATAGGCTTTCTTTTTATGGATGAATAGTATTGTATAATATTTATACACCACATTTTTTATTCATCCACTTTCTCATTCATCCATCCATGGATATTTAAGTTGTTTGCACCTTTTAGCTATTGTGAATAAGCCTCCATTGAATATATAGAATACAAATGTTTCTTTATGATTCTTTTTTTCTTCAATTCTCTTTGATAAATGTCCAGAAGTGGGATTGCTGTATTATGTGGCACTATGGTTCTGATCTAGAGTGTTCCTCAAAACCCTCATGTATTCGAAAGTGGGGCTTTTGGAAGATGATTGTCTTATGGGGGCCATCAGTTGACTCACTGTTAGGAGGTAGGGGCTGACCAGAAGAGGTGGTCACTGGGGTCAGAACCTGGAAGGGTGTATCTCCCTCCTTGGCTCCTCCCTTCTCTCACTATCCTTGTGGCCATGATGTGAGCAACTTTCTTCCCCATCAGACCCTTCCTCCATGCCTTTACTGTCTTGGAGCCAGCCAACCATGGACAGAAAGTGAGCCAAAATAAGCTTCTCCTTTAAATCGTAGATGTTGGGTATTTTGTTCCAGCAATGAGGATGTGTCTAAGATATGGGATAATCCTATTTGTAATTTTTAAGGAAACTTCATACAGTTTTCCATAGCATTTCATCAACTGACATTACAGGTAACAGTGTATAAGAGTTTCTAATTCTCAAGACCCTTATCAGTACTTATTTGCTGATTTTTTTCCCCTGGCCATCCTAACTTGGTTTTGATTTTATTTACTTGAGAATTAGTGATGTAAAGCATTTTTCATATACCTCTTGGCCTTTTATGTCTTCTTTAGGGAAGTATCCATTCAATTCATCTGATCATATTGGAAAAGAGGCCTTTTATATTGAATTATAGTAGTTAGTTCAGATACTAACCACGTACAAGATACATGGCAATTATATTTTCCCATTGTGCAGGTTTCCTTTTTCATCCTTTTCACTGCTTCCTTTGCTTTGCAGATTTCACATGATCTAATCCTATTTTGAGTATTTTTGCTTTTGTGCTTGTAATTTTTGTGTTAGTTTAGGATATCATTAACAAGACCAGTATCATGAAGCTTTTCCTCTCTTCTTTCATCAGTTTTATAGCTTCAGGTTCATTTTTGTGGGATTGTGTAAGTTAATAGTTCAATTTCTTTTTTTTTTTGGTACCAGGGATCGAACTCGGGTCCTTGCGCTTGCACAGCAGGCGACAAAACCACTGAGCTAAATCCCCGGCCCCCAATTTCATTCTTTAATATGTGGATATCCAATTTTCCCAGCACTATTCTTGGTTCATTGTATAATTTGGGCACTCTTGTTAAAGACTATTTATATTTATATGCCCCCTCCACTAGGTCCTATTCAGTTCTGTTGGTCTATAGTCTGTCTTTGTCTCCACACTATTTTGATTACTGTACCGTTGTTAGAGAATGAAGTCAGAAAGAGTATGGCTTCCAGCTTTGGTGTTGTTTTTTTTTCCTCTCTCTCAATGTATTTGGGGTATTTGTGGTCCTTTATGGTCCCATATGAATTTTAAAGTTTTTTTCTATTTCTACAAAAATTAGTATTTTTGTAATGATTGCATTGAATATGTAGAAAGCTTTGGGTAGTGGGAACATTCTAAAAAGAAGTCTTTTAATCTATAAACATGAGATTTTTCCATTTATTTTTGTCTTCATTTCATTTCAGCAGTGCTTTATAATTTTCAGTGTCTAATTCTTTGAATCCCTTAGCTAAGTTGATTGTTAAGTATTTTACTTTTTCTTCCTGTTGTTAATGTGATTGGTTTTTTTTTTTATACTGGTTATGGTGGTGGAATAAGGATAATTCATGTTTCTAACTTCTTATCATTATTTTGTGCTTGGAACCATTGAGCTCCCATCTTCTGGTTATTCACAAAATATGGAATAAATTATTGTGAACTTAGTCCCTCTCTTATGCTGTAGAAAATGGGAACTCATTGCATCTGTGTTATGGTACTTATTACCGAAGCTCTTCTACTCTCCCTTCTCTTCACCCTTTCCAACCTCTACTAATCACTATTATACATTCCAATCTACTTTTTAAAACATTCACACATGAGAGAGATTACATAGTATATGTTTCTGTCTCTGATTTATTTCACTTACAATAATGTCTCAAGGATCCAATCATTCTGCTGCAATGAGAGATATCAATCTTTTTATGGTCATATAATATTCAATTGTGTGTATATGCCACATTTTAAAAGTTCATTCATCCATTGATAGGAAACTAGGTTGATTCTGTAGCTTAGTATTGTGACTAGCTCAGCAAAAAAGAGACATATAAATATTTATTAGATATGCTGATAAAAATGACACTATATATATTTTTTCCTAAAAGTGGGATATGTGTGTTATGTGTGTTAGGTCATATGTATGTTAGTCACCTTTCCATCATTATGAGAAACTATCTGACATAAACAAATTAAAGGAAGAAAGGTTTATTTTTATTGATGGTTTCAGAGGTTTCCATCCATGGTCAGTTGACTCCATTGCTTTGGACCTGAGACAAAGTGGGACATCATCATTGATGGGCATGATAGACCAAAGCTGCTCACCTCATGACCACTGGGAAGAAGCAAGTGTATTAGTCAGTTTTTACATTTCTGGGACAAATTACCTAACACTTACAATGTAAGGAAGGAGGTGTACACTTGGCTCATGATATCAGATGCTTCACTTCATGGTTGGATGGTTCCGAGGAACGATCACCAAGGTGGAAGAATATGACATAACAAAGCTGCTTATATTGTGGTGGTCAGAAAGCAGAGCAGGGCAACAGTACCAGAGAGGAAGGGACAAGTGACTAGATATAGATTCGAAGGTCACACTTTTATCATCTACCCAGACATACCCTGAAGTGTGCTTTCCTAATTCCTTAGGTACATTCCAAGACAACCAAGTTGACAATCTAACTTAACTCTCACATTCCACTTCTTGTCAATTTATTCCTAAACATATCCCCTTAAGCCATATTTAATCTCCAAATAAACATAAGATTATAATTCTGCTTGATATAACTGTCCCACATAAAACCAAAACACAACAATCCCTTCTCCAAAGTCTCAGTATTTCCAACAATGTCAAAAAGTCCAAATCAAAGTCTCCTCTAAGACTCAAGACAAGTTCTTAGCTATAAATCTGGGTAAAAATAAAAACTACATAGTCACAAGGTATAATACACAGGGTAAATATACCCATTCCAAAAGGCAGGAATGGGGGATAGGAAAGAATAGGACCAAAACAAGCCTAAAACTAAAACCCAGCAAGGCAAACATTAAATCCTATAGCTTCACGTCCACCACATGAAGCTCCAAAGGTAAGCTCCAAAGGGAATGTGCAGCCCTGCCCCTAAAGCCTTGCAGGTTGCAGCCTACATGGCCTCAATTTGGATTAGCTTCACTGTCTGCCTGTATCATTTTTTCTGCTGATGTTACATGTTACTAGCTTGTCCAGTTTCTGGGAAGTCTCCACCTTACCTTCAGCTTCACTTTAACAATTTCACAAATCACCCTCTCAGGAGCACATTGTCCAGCTCCACAGGCCTACCTCTGAAATCTATGTGGAAGATTCCAGGAAATCACAGCTCTTGCATTCTGCATTCCTGAGCAAGTAGTCAAGGCCCCTTGGACCATCACTGCAGTGGCCTCTGAGTACCTAGACAGTTGGGTATAGTGAAGTGAATCCTGGGGAAATAATTTCCTAAGACTTTTCAAGCAGGGGTCCTAGGTCCTCTTCATAAGGAAAAGTTTACACTTTTGCACCCTTGAGCTTGCCATAGTGGCTTCTTGCTGATTCTTAAGATGTCTTCAAGGCGTCTTTCTTCTTGTCTCTTTACAAAGTACTAGGTGTATTTTAATGGGGTTAGTCTCTTCAGCAAGCACAACTTTTTTGGCCCCAATTTTACACATGGCTCCTTTGGTCCAAAATTTAAGTTTATCAAAGTTTTCTGATGCTTTTTCTCCATGATTCTCACTATAAATCTGACTAAAAGCAAGAAGTATCCAGGGCACCATCTGAATACTGAACTGCTTTGAAATTTCCTCTGCTTAATCTTAGAGTCCTGCAAAGTCTTAGGAACATGGGAAAAATGTAGACAACTTTTTTTTTTTTTTTGCTAGAGTGCCACACACATGGCCTCTAATCTGATTGCTAATGTATTCCTTGTTCCCAACTGAAACCTCCTAAGTCTGGCTTTCACTGGCCCCATTTCCTTTTTTTCCTGTCATTTTTATCAGTACTTGTTTGTCATACATAATGATTACATTCATTGTGAGAAGTTAGTACATATATATAAA
>NW_004624850.1:3797492-3808149 GCF_000247695.1 Heterocephalus glaber | reverse complement strand
CTAAAGCTGGGTAAAGATAATAGAAGAAAAAAGTATGAACATAGATAGAAATTTGTTTAACAAAGCAAACTATTAGAAGTCAGATCTGGCAATATGTAGAAAGTGGTTTTATTATAAGGATGTCAGTGTTGGTTCAGCATTGGAAGATCTACTCCCAAAAGTCATTTTAGCAGAGGAAGTGAAAAAGCCATATGATCCTGTCAGTAGTTGCAGAAAAAGTATTGGACTAAATTCTACAGCTGTTCATGGTAAAAGCTATCAGGAGACTAGAAGTAGAACAGAACCTTCTTAACCGATCAAAGACATGTACTCCATACAAGAAGTAAACCTTCTGATCAGTGAGTCTGATGCAGGTGCTGGTCGTGTATTGCAGAGTGTTTTCTGGCTTCTGCTGTTTGGATGGGTGTGTCTATAGATCTGAGGTATCCTGGATCCCTCATTAGGCCAATAGGAGCATAGTCAGGAAGTCTGTGCCTGAAAAAGGTAGAAATGACTCAGCCATGTGCTGCAGGGAGACTGAGGTTAATCACAATGTGCAGTTTCACCAAACTCCCAGGAACCCAAGCAGTGCCTTGTTTGGTTATTCCTATCTCTCCTTGTCAGTTAGCTCCAAGCTTACTGGGGGTAGGGGGATGTAACTGATTGAGCCTCCTCAACATGTAAACATAGTAAAGATCTGAAGAGAAAAATAACTATCCCTTCTCAGGAATAGATCTCATTTTATTTACGGCAAACCTTCATTTTATTTCCAATAATCTGGTACAAATTCTAACTGTACTTTGTAGGCTAGTAAAATCTGTATTGTTATTTTTATTATATTATAAATATAATGCCCTTCCCTTCCTTAATGTTACAAGAGAGTAATTATTTTAAGGTATATTTAGTGGAATTCTTTTATTTTGTGAGTTGTTCCATAAAACATATATAGTCATGATTAATGTGTATGTTGGATGAGGGCCTTGGGAGAATCTGAAAACATTTCAGTATTTCTAAGGTATAAAATCTTAATAGCACCTCAACTATAAAAATTTTCCACATAATTTGAGACATTGATTTCCCAGAGAACTATAAAGTATTTTATATATTTATAATTCATACAGTTTATGATGTATAATGTCAATAATTCTTAAGGAAATGTTCCTTACTTACTTCTAAATATGGTTCATACAATATATAATTAACCATAGATGAAATAACAGGCCCATTTGAAGAATTTTCAGGGATAGATATAACAGATTTTTTTTCCACAGTGATAGAACCAGTGATATTTGAGGTATAGAATTGTAAACTATAGACTATATAGAATAGTATTTTTTTATACCTCAAGTGCTACAGAAAGGAATCTTTAAGTTCATCTTCTAGAAGTAGGAATTTAAGAGCAGTATCCATGGCTATATGACTGCTTAAATGTAAATCTTATGTGAGAATCATGAATCCTGATCCTATGATCGCCTACCTACCATGTCTTAGATTGCTTCACATACTGATCTTTAGCCTAGTGTTGCCTTTAAAACAGTCCAGCAACACATCTTCCTCTTCATTTTTGTTTTACTTTTACTCACCTTTAAGAAAAAAGACAATTGAGATTTCACTCTCAAATACCTAAAGTACTTCCATATTTTCTCAGAAAGTGTACTCACATACACTCATATACATTTATATATAGACAGAGATATTATTCTTATAAGCTCTGGTATTTTCCCCTTGATTTTTCTTTTCTTGTTGGAGGAGTCCATAATTAACTAACTTTTACTGCTTTTGTTTTATAGAATCTGTCTGTCCAACACGAATCCCTGTGGCAGCTCGTGATGAGAAAGGATTTGATATACTGTTAGGTTTAGGTGTAAAGAAAAAGGTTAAGAAAAGAATACAACTTTCACCAACAAAGATAAAAGGATATGAAGTAACATCAAAAGTTGATTTGTCAGAAGTGACTAGGTAAACATATGTGGATAAACATGATATATGTATGTATGTATGCATGTATGTATGTTTGCAGAGTTGCTGACAATTTGTTAGGCTCACCCATCTTCTTCTGTTTCTAGCAATGTGTTCCCAGAAGGTCTTCCTCCATCGTACGTATTTGTTTCCACCCAGAGATTTAAGGTCAAGAAGGTGTGGGATTTATGGAGAATATTAACCATCCATGGAAAGCCACAAATAGCAGTTACCTTAAATGGTGTGGACAAAACATTATCATTTACAACGACTAGTGTAATTAATGGCTCACAAGTGGCCATATTTGCTGACCCTCAAGTTAAGGTAAAGATGTTTGAGTATGATAATGTTATTTAAAATCATGGGAAAACACCCTTGTTTTTGTGTCTGTTGGATGAGGGAGTTATAATTTTAACATGACTTCATATTTTAATGATGCTGACTTCATATTTTAATATTGTTTTATTCAAGAAAAGCAATGGAGGAAGGTAAATTTGTTCTTACTCAGAATACTGACAAAAGGCAAGGTAAATTAACATATTTTTAGTGCCTAATACTAGGTGATAGGCACATTTAACAATAATAAGCAACTAACAAGTAAATTATTGTTCCCATTTTGTAGACAAAGAAATCAGTGTTCAAGGTTAAGTAACATAGCTCATAAATGATGACATCAAGAATTGAATTTAAGTTTGTTTTACTTTAAAGTCTACATTGGTCTGTTTTCTACTGCCATGTATATAAAGACATATCTTTTAAAATATTAAATACCATGTAGATGATAGGTACAGAATTTACCTTCCTTAGATTTTTTTCCCAAAAAAGGAATATATATTTAATGCAATAAATTTTAAAAGTTTATTTTCTAAGTCATGTGTTGATAATATAGTTGTAGTGAGGATAGCAGTTAAGTTTTGCTCATTATTATAATTATAATATCCTAAATGTATATTAATATGACCAGGGAATGTTCGTAGTTATGTATGAAAATTAAGCATTTATGCAATTTCCTCACACAAAAACATTAAATTAAAAAATTGTGGTCTGCTATCTTCATTAGGTATTATATTCTTTAAGAGAATGCAGGCAGGAGTTTATAATGGAATATACAAAAGATTGACATCAAATAAAAACACAAAATGTAGTGGAATGTGGATGGGAAAATCTGTTCTGGCACAAAAGGTGGAAAAATCTTTATAAATGAAATAACTTCTTCTGGACCTTGAAGGATATAGTTTTGATGGGAAAGCTATAAGAGCTCATTAAGTCAATGATTCAGTGTGGAGTAGTAGCAAAATGAAGGATCTTTGTTTGAAGAGTATGCTTGCAGTATATGATGCATGGCTGGCAAGGTGTGAGTCCAGTGTATGATGAGCCTGGAAGGCCATACGAATTGGCCTGGACTTTATTCAGTGGAAGACAGGGTTCCATCAAAACTCTTGATCCTAGGTATGTTACAGTCAAGCAATCCTCTCATCCTCTTCTGCCCTTCCTTTCACAAACAGTAATTCCAACATTATCCATCAATTATGCCATATTCTGGGAATACAGAAATAAAATGGAGCATCTCCTCTAACACAACTCTAGTGGAGATTTGAAAGATGGCTTGAGGAGGAAGCTCAGAGATAGAAATATGTTGGAAAATAAAGAAAAATACCCACAAACCTGAATTATGGCAGTAAAATAGAAATGGAGAAAGGAGTTAGAGTCATGTTTAAGAGACATATTTGATTGGATTTTGTATCTGATTAGTTATTACAACTCAGGGAAATAAATGTGTGTTTTAGAAAATGAAGATACTATTATCCAAGGGAAATACGGAGATGAAGAAAGCTCAAAGGATGCTTCAAGTTCATTTTGTTGCATACCACACTAAACTGATTTTGAGATATCCTTGCAAACTTATTCTAGCCAGTATTAGAATTAAAAGGCCAGTGTGTAAGAAAGAGGTTCAGGCAGCTGATGTAGATATGGGAGTTACCATAGAGAATTAATGAGTGGTCTGTAGGAATGGATGGACATGTCAAAGGGCAGAATGATAATGTTAAGGACAGACCTGTGAGGAGTGTGCTCATGTAGGGAGCCAGGTTGAGGGAGAGGAGCCCTCAGGAGATAGAGAATGAGCAATTGAAGATGATTACATGAAGACAATCAAGATGGTTTGAACTGTGGAAGTTGATTAAAAATATCATGAAAGATAGACTACAGTAGTCACTGGATCCAAAGTTACAGTGAATTAATGGGGTGAGAAATGAGAGAAGCCATTTGGATTCAGAGATGAGGATTTCATTTGCAACTTTAGGGAAGTTGCTCCAGTAAATTGTTTGACACAATGACTTTGGGATATATAATAGGAATTCAGATAGGAATTAATAAACAAATTGGTGGGTAGCATATGAAGACCAGCTTGGATCAAGGTGAAGTAATAAGTATTATAGGAAATCTGTAGTTCTTATTTTTCTTAGCAATGTTAGGAGGAAGGGATTAGAAAGAAAATAAAAGATTGTTACAGATTTTATTTATGAATTTTTCGTGGTTTTTTTCCCCTGTAGACACTATTTGATGAAGGATGGCATCAGATTCGTCTCTTAGTAACAGAGCAAGATGTAACCTTGTTTATTGATGATCAAGAAATCGAAAACAAACCCTTACATCCAGCTTTAGGGATCTTCATCAGCGGGCAAACCCAAATTGGAAAATATTCTGGGAAAGAAGAAACTGTTCAGGTGGATAAACAATGATCTGGGTTTTGCTTTGTATAGAATGAAGCTTTGGCTGTCTGTTGTAATAGAATTGGCTACATTGAGTGTATTTAACTTAATTATGAAGTTTTGATTTGATACTCTAAGGTATTTAATCAAAATGCAATCAGTTTATGGTTGAAATTGTGTTATGAAAATGCAAAATTGGAGTCAATCTATTTTCTAAGAATACTTGGAAAAATGTTCCTCTGGATAGAGGGTAGAATTCTAGGAAATATTAATTTCGTATTTCCTAGGAGAAATGTAGTTTAAATAATGAATTTGGAAAGAGAAATATGGTTAGAACTCTAAGTGAGGGCTATAAAAATTTCTTTGTAGCCGTGGGGATAAAATTAGATTAATGCATGCCAGAGTTCTTCACAAACAAAACTGTTACTTAAAAACAAAGAAACTGTGGTCTATTCAACTCATACTTTAAAAGGTTTTGTTTTGACTTTTTAAACATCTACTTAAGTTAGAGTATATTTGTGTTTGGGTTGAGCAATGTGTATGTAAAAGCCATTTCCAGAAAAATCCTTTATTGGAAAAAGTATGTTCCTCCTGTACTTTTTCTTTTTTCTATTCCTTTTTTTTTTTGTACCGGGGATCAAACTCTGGACCTTGCACTTGTGAGGCAGGTGGCAGAACCACTGAGCTAAAACCCGGTGGCCCTGTACTTTCTCTTTTAAGGAATGACTCTGTCACATTTAAATTTGTGATTACACATGTGGTCAGATACATATAGATGCTGTATATCAAATTGTTGTAAACATTTAAACAGTAATGGGTGCTGATCCTATCATTACACAGCATTTTTTTCCCAGTAACTAAATCTCTAGAGCCAAAGATAGCTTCCTGAGCCCACCACATGTGATCAGGACTGCTGTGGAGATTAGGATTATCACAGAAACCAGGGAGAGCTTTTAAGTGTCCAGGAAAATGTCCTCTAGACTAGCTCTTCATATAGGGATATAGAAAAAATATTTCACTGGATTCTTAAAGGAAATCAGAGATTTGTTCTTGGTGCTAAGAACTTTTCCCTTAAGAGTTATGTGGTGGCACATCTACACAATACATATTAGATATTCAAATTATATGTTTTTATTGTTAATTAAATGCTGTCGTCTAAACCTTACACATTTACTAACCATAGTGGCTATTTCTGCCTGCTGATCTGCTCTTACAAAACAGCTTGTGGCTCAATTTTACTTGTATGTCTATTCCTAGTTCGATGTCCAGAAGTTGCGAATCTACTGTGATCCAGAGCAGAACAAGCGGGAGACAGCATGTGAGATACCTGGATTTGTAAGTAGAATGGATTCCTTCCTTCTGGGTGTTGCATTAGTCCTTCCAAAGCACTAAAGAGTAAATAATACCCAAGTCTTATTTAATATATAGAGTTAATTTTGATTTTTATTGTCAAGGGACACAAAGTTACATGGAAGAAACATATTTTGAGGTACAAACTGAAAGAAAATTACAGTGCATCACTGTGGCAATGAGAAGGAAAAAGCAGAAGGGAATGTAGGAGAAGCAGAGCTGGACCTGCTCCAGAGAACATAGCATGCTTTGTCTGAATATAACAGTGTGTGAAACACATTTCTAGACTTAATTCAATGTAGGACAGAACATCCCAAATTGCATGGTTCTGAAGAGTAGAAATAATTTGCCTGTTCTCCAGCAATTTTCTTAAACTATAATGTGTATTTTTGTTTTTGTTCTTGTTACCTAACTAAGGTTTCCTTACAGTTATAGAATATAAGAAATCTTTCTTTGTATTTAGCCATTTTGACCAATGTGTTAGGAGGCGAATGATGATAACCTAAATGTTATAGCATCTGGTTATATACATGTATATGAGCATAATCAATTCATTTTCCGCTGGGCAAAGTATGGGGAATTGTTTTTAACAGAAATAAGGTAGAATATTGGAAAACTTTTTGAGAATGTGCTTTCTCAGTGATGTTTGATCTGCCCCTGATTCTTTTAATTTTCGTACTCATGCTGTCACTTTCCTGTTTTTCATCAAACTGAGTAACTTTATGATCAAAAAATTTGAGGACATAGAACAGCACATTTAAAGGATCCATAATAAAATTAAATTAAACGTGGACCCTTCCAGAAATTATTCACTCTGGGTTTTCTAGACAGGCAACTGTTTAACTATTATAATTTTATCTTTTTAGTTACTTACAACTTGGAAAATAAATCTCTCCTAAAAGTATCAAATGGCATTGTGTTTGAGAATCAATTGTATTGTTTTATTGATGTCTGCATTTACATATATACCATTACCTCCCATAGAATAGAGGTACAGCTTTAGACTGCAGATTTGGGATTCTTAATCCACTCTTGAAATGTTTTTTCTGCCTCCTTCCTTACTCTTACCTGTGAGTTCAAAAGGCTTGTGTAGTTTTTACACTTTCATTCCTATCTACCCATTTTCTCACCTAGCTTGTTGTTGTTTGGAAAGATTATAAATACCTACCAGAAATTGTGTGTTATTCAGTAAGAAATTGAGAAACTCTTCTAAAGTAAAATGCACAAAGTTTTAATGCTCACAGTTTGTGACTTGCTCAGATGTGTTTGGTGTGTGTGGCTCTAAAATAATTTCTACACAGTTCAACCGAGCATATAAATCTCATTTTGAGGTGTATTTTTTTCTTGCATGGCTGCTAATATCAAGCAGATTTGGTGTTTTAATTTTTGCCATCTGTGCTTTACTTTTATTAATTTCCTTCCTTTATCCTTTACAAATGTAGTACAACAAGTTTAGATACACACTTTTTTAGGATAGTTATAAGCAAATATTTTAGCTCTTGGTTGATTTGACACTTTATATATCTCTTGTCTGGATAATTAAATATATAAAAATCAGGAAGATAATCTAGAAATTAATTAAAAACATATTTTAAAACATGTATGTTGTTTTTCTTTCAGAATGGAGAGGTAGGTTTGGATACTATTAGTCTTCGTAAGGTAATATTTGCACTGTGGAACCATTTAGCTTCCTGTTATCAGCTGTAAGTATATTAGACACATAGAACCCATTTTTATATGTTTGAATGTATTTACTGCTCATATATTTTGTGATTTAGAATTTCTTATCAGATTGGGCTAAATAATGTTGGAAAGTAATTGTAAGCTGTGTCATTTTAGTCAGAGATACACATACTTATGTGCGTGTGTATGTGTGTGTGTGTATATATATATATGTCTTTCCATGTTTGTTGTTTATTCCATTTTTGTCTTTGCAGTGCCTTAATGGTCCCAGTGATGTAGGTTCAACTCCAGCTCCCTGTATCTGCCCTCCAGGAAAACCAGGATTACAAGGCGCCAAGGTGAGTAGAACCTAATGTACCGTGTTTTAAAAACACAAAACGTGCTATTGAAATGCACAAAATTCATAATCACTTTTGACCCTGTCATGAAATCCTCATCTCATACCTTTTAAAACTTGAGTTTTACTGATTTTTTTAAAAAGGTGAATTCTATCTAAGAATTGCCTTTTGAAACTAAACCTGATACCTTGAACCCACATTGAAGTGAAGCAGCTCTATTTGTTTTGTTTTGTTTTGTTTTTCCTACAACATGGCTATTAGATCCCAAGAATATTTCCTTGAAACCAGGTTAAAAATGAAGAAAAATATTTGTTGAAATATGTTCATTCTTTCTTTAATTTTAATTTTATTAATACATGTTTGCGTACATGAAGTTTACGTTCAACTTGGGGAGTAGGTACACATACATAACACAACTTGTTTCTTTTATTAAGCCCATTCCCCTTCCTGCCTACCTCTCATCCTCCCTCCATCTCTAAATCCACTTTCTCCATTTACGTTTTTGTTGTTATGATTCTCAGCTCATGTTAATGACATAGAATGTTTACATTCGTTGTGGGTATTTCTTACCTGTACATGGCATATCTTAAATCTTCTTATTAAATTCTTAAATGCCTAATGTGTCAAAATACTTTTGATATAAAAAATAAAATTAAAATAAAATTAAATTATTGTGAATTTAAAATCCAGTGTTAAATACGGGCATATATATGGTTATTTCATTTAATCTTATAATTACTTTTGAAGACTATATGCATGTGTTCCATTTGCATTTACATATTTTATATACCAATGTATATGTGCATTTTTACATTGTTGGAACCATCCTGTGCATGACTGTGACTAGTTACTTTTAAAATAACATGTTACAAAGATATTCCTGTGTGTTGAGTATAAGTGACTAAATTATTAAGTAAGTAGATAGGTGCTTACTATAGCATCCCTTAGACACAGCCCGATACTTTTGTGACTCTCAAGGAGGTTCAGGCAACCTCTATGGACTCCAAGGGGCTGTCTACCTAAGAGAAGGGACCTGAAGTCTCAATGATGTTTTCCAACTCTTCATTTCTGACCCTTAGGTGTCTTGTAATGTCGCCTTATTTTTACTCACATATACATATTTCTATAGCAGAGTTTTAGTACAACTATTCTTTTATCTGGCAAAGCCTCTGATTTCCAATTTTTCCAAGTGTCATGTGTTTCTCATTTTCATTCTCTTTCTTAGTCATGATTCAGCCCCATTGCCACCTACTACTTTAAGTGAAATTGCAGTTTTCCACCAATGTTCAAGTTGGCGTGCCTTCTTGATCTGCTTTCCATTTTCTTCAGAAAATCTGGCAGGAAGACAGGAACACACACACACTCTTCCATCACTGAAGGGCTCCTTTCCCTGGAGGTAGTTCCTTACACAGGTCAGCATCTGTATATGAAAAACAGAATCCCTAGCAATATTGTGGAGTGTATTTTTTAAGAAATCTCTGGTTTTTAACCATCAGTAGGGATTTATTAGCTAAATAGAACCTAAACTAAAACAGCTGAGATGTTTTTACATTAGGTGTCACTGAGAATTTGGGGGCATTCTTGTTAGATACGTTGAAAAAAGTTTTGCAGGGATTAATTAAACAGAGTCATGTGTGAAAAGCAGATCTAGTCTTTTAGATAGCCAGAAATAGTTTTAGGACCTGAGTGTTGTGTCATGAGACTAAAACAGAGGAGGGACTTTTGGGTGGATATGTAGGTAAGTGCTTATTCAAGATAAAGAAAGTCATTTGTTTAATGCTGTATAAGTGTCTGAAGGAATGACAACCTATTGAAGATCCAAGCTAAAATGACTGTGGCACTCCACACCTTTACCAAGCATCCAAAAAATACATCTGTCACGGGACTGTAGTCTATTGAAGAATAGCTTACTCATTTTTTAGCCCTAATTCCAAATATAGGGGATGATTAGGTTAATGGCATAATTAATTTATTATTGTAGTAATTCTGACAAATGCAAGCATATCTTTTGTTCACAATGAAGGCTAATAAAAAGAATTCTCCTTAGATTTCCTGGCACAGTCCTTAATAGTGTTAATTGTCCATTGAATGAACTAGGAGCTCATTAAAAAATGTTTCACTCCTTTCTTCCAATTAAGCTATATGGAATGTCTTATTATGAATAAAAGACAAGATAGTCCCCAATCAACAAGCAATTCCCTTTTAAATGACTGCTACATACAAATGACATTTTCTTCCCTACTTCTGTAGCTATAGAAGTATTTGTTGGGATGACCTTTCCACATTTGATCTAACCTTAAAGGTTAGATCTATGAGTTCAGAAGTAGAAAGAAAGCAGTTTTCTTTCTTTTCAAGGATGGAACAATTTCCTAACAACCTCTTTGCTTGGGAATGCCACTTTTTGCAGCCAAGTCCCTGTTGTCCTTTGCTTCACTCTGATAATTCTATCAATTAGAGGTTTATTTGGATGACTGAAATGTCTTCCATCTAAAATACAGAAATTTCTGGAAAATGTCAGGGGCCACTAGATACCAGCCTTTTATGATAACTTCTACAGACAGAGTGGATTCTTTCTAGCCTGAAGGATGGGTTTGGGAACAGAGTGGATTCTTTCTAGCCTGAAGGATGGGTTTGGGA
>NW_004624850.1:3776106-3797392 GCF_000247695.1 Heterocephalus glaber | reverse complement strand
ACAGAGTGGATTCTTTCTAGCCTGAAGGATGGGTTTGGGAACAGAGTGGATTCTTTCTAGCCTGAAGGATGGGTTTGGGAGTTCTGAGGGAGGGAAAAGTTTGGTTTTGGAGAATAGTCAAAAATAGTCTAAGGTGAAATATTCCTCACCTAGGTGGAAGTAGAATAAAGAGGGAAGAAAGAGGCATAATGATTTTTGAGAAGAAGGCCTGGAAACATGGTTTTGGGGCTTAGATGAAATATTCCAAAGACATTTGTTTTAGATACACAGCCTAAAAATCAGCATACTTTTGCAAGCACAACTGTTTCTTACTTTAATTAGCCATATTTATAGTATGTGAGATGCCATAATTAGAGTTTAACTTAGCCCATGACATTTCCACTTCTGTTAACAACTTAAAAATCCAGTGGCATAAATTCAATTCAACATAAATAAGTATTCCTTTTTAGCTGAGACCACATATTTTGTTTTAAATTCAAAATGTGCCAATGTTTCAACTAAATTAGAATAAAATGGATTGGGAATTACATCACAGTTGTATAATAGTAAGTCATATGTCCAACTTGGTGTATTTGGGATTTTTTTGTTAGTTTGTTTTTGGGCCTGCCTAAGTTGATTCTGATAAACATACACATTTTAATGTGGGCAGAAATAGTGGTGTTTAGGACCATAAACTCTGGGACTGACCTGGCTGGATTTGAATCTCATCTCCATCACTGCTATGTGACCCTGATCGTGTTACCTAAGTTCCCTGGGCCTTAGTCTTCCTATTTAGAAAATGGAAATAATAAAAGTACCTTCTTCATAGCATTATTATAAAGATCATGTACTTTTATATATGTAAATCTTTAAAGCTGTGCTTCATATGTAATAAATAATCATGGTTAAGTGTTAGCTTTACTACTAATAAAATGGAATTTTTATTCTAATTTTTTCTTTTTTTTTACAAACAAGCTAAAATAACTTAAGCTTTATGTAATTCTTCTAATTATATGGGAACAACTCTAAAGCTGTGTGAGTTTTATTGGAGCCAATAGTAAAAATAACCCATAAAATCTACTGGCAATAATAGAACCTAAAAAAGAGATTATTTTCCTCTTCAGGTTGTTGATATGTGTTATGGTTTTTATGAGTTCACATAGGATTTTCCTTATGGCAGTATTTTTCTCCTTGAGAACTTGATTTTTGTTAATTGAAAACATTAGTTTTAAGTAGGTTTTATACTCATGCAAAATAAAAACACATGTATGTCTTTGCATTCTGTGACAAAACTTTATCTCAGCATCATCATAGTAATTGTTAAACCTTCTCAGACCCTTTTGATGTCCTGTGTTTTTTCTGATCGTATTCTGTAAGAAGTAGTTACTGACAGATTTGATATTAAATAAATTAGTCAGTAAGTAGTTATCGATATTTTACTTGATACCCACGATTGTGGGGTGGTGCTAATGGAGGGGAGAAAGAAACAAAAAGGAAAAGTACAGTATATACTTTATTTTCAAGGAGCCTGCTTCTAAATGATAAATGAAGATCAACAAAGGGAAAATTTTGCAAAAATACTACCAGTAGTTGTGAAAAAATAATGCTACAGGAGCTGTCTTAGCAGCTCAATAGAAGATACCAAGAGAAAGGAGAGTGACAGGGAATATTTACTGATAGAGAATTTTTCCACATTGGTGCTTACTAGAAAGAGAAGAAAACCTTTTTCCCAAGAGAAATAAAAGATGGTATTTGTTGAAAGGCAGTGAGTCTCGTGAAAGTGGGAAATGAGGAATGATAGGGAGGCCAGAGACTAGAATGAACCCTCTCAAACTACGGAGAGAGAAATTCTAAATCCCTAGAGACCCTAAAGGTTGCTTCCTAACACCCAGTCAACATTGCAAGTCCTTGAATTAGAATTAGACATTATTTTTCCCGTGGATTTATAGTTTTTCTTTTTCTATGTCTTCAAAAAATGACATTTCCCCATCTTCTCAGCCTTTCCTCTTGCTCACCCCCTTGAGGGGCCACTGGACGTGAATAGCCCATCCCTTCTTTATTGGTTCCTAAACAGAGTTCACACAGTTCTTTCCATTTTTCCTGTTATGTTTCAGGAACACATCTTCCTAGCCTAGAGTCCAAGGCAGTTTTCAGATCAGCAAATTTGGCTCTGTAAATGTACTCTTAATCACTGTGGTCCTTTGTGAATGATTTCTTGACAGAAAAAAAATTATTAAATGAAAATCAGTTGGTTCTCTGCAGAAGTACACTGGTACTGATGGTGTAGACTTTATATTTTCCAGCAAGAGGCTCCATTTGGACTTCATAGACTCAGGCATAGATGAGTATGAAACTACTTTGAAGTTTCTTAGAATTAAAATTACAAAACACCTTCACCTTACAAAAAAGTGCTGGCATGTTGCTTTATTTCATGGGTAGTGACCATCTGAATGCTCTGTGCTGGGCATTGGATGGCATACTCAAGTTCTGTAGAATGTTCCTGGCCTCTTGGCCACATTATAGGCTATTGATGTTTAGGGCAGAATACTTAGAACCGAATTAAGTCTATAGATTCTTATGAATCAAATATTGCTGTCTTGGGAACTGTATTTACTGTAACACTTGACAGTCATTCAAAATTACAAATATACGTTCTGCCATAAATCTTGACATTTTATACCATTGAAATGTTATACTTGGTATACTCAGAAGTACATCACTAAGGTTTATATAATAATAAATGTATTTGTTAAAGTAGGCACTTAAAATATGGCACAATTTTCCTAAGCTAATTTTGGGACTTATGTGTTTATTTTGAAAAATACAGAGTCTCAAATAATAGGATTGGCTGTGAGCCTTGATGAGCCATGACTGTACCAATATGGTTGGTTTCTTTACATTGAGAAGCTCTTCCTTTTTGTTTTCCAGGGTGACCCTGGACTGCCTGGGAACCCCGGCTACCCTGGACAACCTGGTCAAGATGGTAAGCCTGTGAGTACTGTAAGCTTAGTCATCTCCAGTACTGGAATTATAGTGTCAAAGTAAAAATTGTACCAGGTGTGGTTCAACAGGCAAAGAAGACTTTATTCAAAACTGCCCTAGCAGAGAGAGGCTGAACTCAACCACACTGAAACAGAGAGAGAGAAGTTTTTGATTCCTGGGTAAGCTAGTGGAAAAGAACCAAAAGGTTTAGGGGAAGGTTGGTCCTTGGGATGGAGCACACTGAGTTTATTCTCCATTTGCAAATGGCCATCTGTTTGCTAACTGGCTTCTATCTTCCCACAGATACTGGACCATGAGGGTGCTGTCTAGGAAGACTGCCTTCCTGGATAGTCATATTCAAAAAATGTGTCTCGGGTCCTTGGGAAAGACATTCTTGGGTTATAAAACTGGCAAGAAGTTACTAAAAAGATTTGCATCTCAAAGAGACAAAAGAATTTACAATTCAAAGTTCTCCAAAGTAAATTCTCTAAGTATAGGGAATTATGGAGTAGAGTCAACAGGATGCCTGTCTGAGTTTGGTCAAGCTGAGGGAACAGTTGAAATCTGCTTGGCCAAGAGAATCCACATTCCAGACACCGGTTATCTTCAAAATTGCACATGTATTTGCTACAATTAAAAAACTGGCCAGCAAGTTTCAGTATCATGAGTACCTGATTTAAAAATCCTTCTGTGTTTTCTATCTATGCATGTAGAAGTTTTCAATTTAAAAAATCTTTTAAAAGGTAATATTATTTTTCTAAGAATATATGCACTGAATTACATTTATTATCTCACAAAAAATAATATCCTCTGAGTTTCTAGAGGATATTGGGACCCTTTAAAGGGAACACAAATCAACTTTAAAGCATTTTTAGGCATGTAATTACAGGTAAGACACTGTCTGCATGTTTATAAGAGTAAATAAACATTAAGAATCAGTTTTTGAATGTTAAGTAATAATTATCACTAAGAGACTTTAAAATAATGAGACATTATCATGAGGAAGTAGGACGCTTTGTCCTGTGACTTAACAATGTTGAAGAAATGAAAGAACCTGATATTAAATCTTCAACACACCAACCATGAAGATAGTTGCTTGAGTCCTGGAGAGATTTGCTAATGAATTTAAGATAAACAACAGCAACTACAGCAACAGAAAAGTAGCCAACTTTTGAAGACATGGTGGTGTACTGAGGCCTTTAATCTCACTGTTGCAGGGGACGGGGTTTAATAAACAAGTGAGCCCTTCTAGAGGGAAATTAGGAAGAAGAGAGGTTGACTAGGTGACAAAGGATGGCTGTAGAAAGCCAAGAAGCTGCTGTATAATTGAGGTGGCTGGTTTCATCTGAACCACGGAGTGATGGCAGTCCAGTTAGGGAATTTGAGAAAGGAAATGAGTTGAGCTTGTTTATAAATTTAAAAGATAACATAACTAGAGAGTAGATTGCATGTGGCCAACAGTGGAAGAAGAAGCCCCCCAAGGAGGTTGTTTCATGCTTCTATACGAGCATCTTAGACTAGGGTAATGTGGCAGAAGAGAGACATAGTCAGATTCTGGATGACTTTCTCATGTAAAGATGACACAGTTGCCAACAAGTTCACATGTGGGGTTTGAAAGAAGAAACTATGTCAAAAAGACTTGGAGTATCTTAACCAGAGTGCCTACATGAATTATGGTACCATTTACTGCTTCAAGCAAGTCAGCAGGAGGCATAGAAGCATTGTGGGGAGGACTGAGAATGCATTTTGGATAGGTCAGATTGTCCTGTTGGGCTCAGCTGGTGATGGATCTGAAGCCGTAAGCATGGATGAGATGACTGACGGCTGAGTACAGACAGGAGACAGTGGGCTGAGTTTAGGGCTAAATCAAAGAAAAAGGGAGGATCTAGCCAAGAAAGATAAGACAGCCTGATTTGAGGTAGGAGGAAGATCAGAAGGATATGGCATGACAAGTGAGGAAAACATTTCAAGAAGGGGGCAATCAGGTGTGTCATCCTTCTCAAAGGTTGAGAAAATGAGGCTTATACCTAGACTATTAAACTTGCTCTCTGGATGTAATGAGGACCTTGATGAATAAGATTTCAGGGAGTGTTGGTACAAAAGCTGGATGGATATTTTAGGAGGCTGAAGCAGGAAGATTGCAAATTCGAACCTAGCTCAGACCACTTGTTAACTTAGTGAGACCCTGTCTCAAAAGTTTAAAAGAGCTGGGCATGTAGCTCGGTATGAAGGCCCTGAGTTCAAACCTCGGTACAGAAAAACAAAACTGGATGGTCAGGGGTTCAAGAGAAAGCAGGAAGTAAAATGGTGACAGTGAATAGAGACACTTTTAAGTGGAATAGAAAAATGCAGCAGTAGAATAGGGCCGCTGTGGAGAAAAGCAGAGTTTTAAAGATGAACAATCTCGGAGCACACATTTATGATGATTAAAATGAGGTTAAAGGGGGCAAATGGAAGATGTGAGAGATATCAGATATTTGCAGGTGGAAAATCCATGGGTAAATGGGAGGGCATTGGTTCCAGGCACAAAAGGCAAGCTTGGTCTGGATAAGAGTCCAGGCAGCTGGCCCTTTATATAAGATAGATGGTCACACCAGTAGGTATGTATTTGGAGAAAGCCGTTGAAAAAAACTGCAATCAGACCACTTATCTTTGAATTGAATTCAATGAATAGACTCCAAACTTAACATCTCCCCCTTTGCATTTATCTTTATATCTATTATAGGGCAGGATTTGTCTTGCAATTTCCCTCCTAGCCATCCCCATCTCACTTTAACCTATGCTGTCATATGACTGTTGCATTTCCTTACTGCAGTTCCCAGTCCCACTAAGCTGCTCCCCTGAGTCTGGGTGAATTACCTAATCACTGAGAGATGGCATTTATACACGTGGAACCCTCCTGCATACAGACCCTTTTCCTGGACTCTGCTTTTCTGTGCCTGAGTGCTGAACTAACTCCAAAGCCAGTACTCCTCACCAGCTGATGTTTCACCTGCTGACACTTACAATGATAGGGCTCCTGCCTGACAGCATTGCTGAATTATTTAGGCTTTTGATTTTTTCAGTAATGACGAGTCCCGAGCAATGTTTAGAGATGAGTGTTACTCAGACTTTCCATTATTAGCCCTCGATTTTCTTTTGTTTTGTTAAAAAAAATTCTTTACCTGAAAGTATTGGAAATTGGTTATAATTACTATAATAATCATGCACATTACTCTATGGCTATGATGATATAATTGACTTATTGTATCCTCTAATCCAGTGTGTGTCTTTGTGTATGTGTATACAATTTTATGTTATATATAGTTATGAAGCATCTGTCAAAGAAAGAAAAAGCAGGGTCGGGGATTTAGCTCAGTGGTTTTGATGCCTGCTGCACAAGCGCAAGGACCCAAGTTCTATCTGGGGTATGAAAAAAAAAGAAAAAGCAACTGGGTTAGGCAGAGTCATGGTCCCTCAAATAAGTCCATCACATAATCTTCAAGACCCATGAATATGTTGTCTTAGATGGCAAAGGGACTCTGAAGATATTAATTGAAGGATGATGAGGGAAGCAAAGATCAGAAGCTGAGGGATGGAAAACAGCCTCCAGAAGCTGGAAAAGAGAAGGAATGGATTGTCCTTTAGACCTTCCAGAGAGGACACAACCCTATTGACATCTTGCTTTTAGATCTATTACAGACTTTTGACCTCTGGAACTATAAGGTAATACATGTGTGGTGTATTTAAACCACTTTTTATGAAGGGGAAGATGCAATTGGCTACAGCAGCAACAAGAAACTGAGACATCAACCTAAATCTGTTTTCCCAAAATATGAGTTTTTCTTACTCTGCCCCCACCCTCGTTTCTTTCCCTCTGCAGAAGATGTGTGATTGAGTGGCCAAACAGGAAGAAGAAAGAGATCCTGGGAGCCAGACAGCTGAGGGTCATTAGTGTGTGTCCAGGACCAGCACAGGCGGAGTGGGAAGGTGTGGGTGGAGCCTCTGGCCAGCTATGGGAGCCATCTGGATCAAGGAAACTTGGATGGAACAGTTTGCAGGGAATTCTGCTTTGTTTGGATTTGGTTCTGTGCAATCCCCCTCATAAGCGATTTGAATCCTTTTCACACATTATAACCAGGCCAAGTCAACTGGAGATTTAAATAGTAAATTATTCCACTGTGGAGAAATACGAATTTTCATAAGGAAAGTCCCTTCAAACACAATTAAAGAGTTATTTTCAATCTTTCCATTTCTCGCTTCTCTATTGGTCCAGTGACTTCTATCACTACAGAGCAGTGTCTGAGCACATTACTACCTTTTTCTTTTATCATTACAAAGAGAGGTAGGGGAAATAAATAATCTTCTAGAGAATTTATAGTAGTACAACTAAAAGCACAATACGGCTATGGCAATGATTTGTTAAAGAACGCCATATGTGGAAGCAAAAAAAAAAGGACCAGTTTAGGGTTTTAGAGGAATTTATAGTTCTACAGTGCTCATTTCTGTTTTCTGTCATTACTAGTTATCTTTCATGAAGGACAGTATTTTACTGAAACAAAAGCCCTTGTCGGTCCTTGGACAGACCCGGGGCTGTGTGGCTCCTGCTTTGCCTGTATAGGCTTTGGTTTCTTCATCTGGAAAATGAGAAGATGCTTCTGGAAGAGGTCCCTGTTTTTCCAGTCTGGTTTTCTAAGAGTCCACGAAGCAATTATATTTCTAAGAGAGAATGGTGAGATAGACAGTGCTGTAGAATTCTGGAGGTGATTTTCCATATCATCACCCTTAAGAAGTGAGTTACTGAGACTGAGAGCACACTGATGCCAATAGGCCACCAGCCGGTTGGTTAGCAGTGACACTCAGTGAGCCAGTGCTCCCTTTGCCCTGCTCCTTTTGGGGTAAATGAGGAGGTCTGGAGGTACCAGAAAGAGGCTAGCTTCTATACAGAAGTATACTTTACAGAGGTGGGGATTGCAAAGTCACATGACTTGTCAAAATATAAAGTGTGGATGGAGGAAGGTCAGTAAGAAATGAATTTGGATGGGTTAGACAGAGTGGGGGATGGAGTTCACCCGGATCAGGCTATGGTGATGACTTTGTCTTTCAGTCACAGTGAGCTCTGGTCAGTGGTGTAGAAAAGTAATATGACCTAACTCACTTTTCACTGAAATTCCTCTGGCTTCTGGGTTGAGAATAGATTGTAGCATGACGAGGGCAAAACTAGGAAGCAGCCTGTGAAGTTCTCTCAGGATTCCAGGAGGCAGATGATGGTAGCTAGGATCAGGCTGGCAGTGGCCAGGCAGAGAGAACTGCTGATGTCCCTGGGCTGTTTTGAAGCTGGGCTGAGAGATTTGCTAATGCACTGGATGTGGGTTGGAGAGAAAGAAACCAGGAGAAACTGCTTATATGTGGAAGAGTGAGGGAGACAAAATTGAGTGAGGGAAATCAGGAGTGTAGTTTTTGGATATGTTAAATTTATATGTTAAACATTTAGGTAGAAATTCAAGTGGGCAGCTGAGTAGGGAAGTCTGACATTCAGAGTGAGTTCTCTTTTTGTGAAGTGTTCTTTCTTGTCCTTTTGTTCTATAGTGGAGTTTGTATGTTTCTTATCAACCAATAAGAGCCTCTTATGCTTTAATAGAACTAATCCTTTGCTATAGATATTGTAAATTTTTTTTCTGACTACTGATTTTATTTATAATTTTGTTTTCAATTTTGAGAAGTGTAAAATTTTCCCAGAATAAAATATTTTCTCTGTTTATTTCTTCCAGTGTTATTTTTCAGAGTATTATTCTATTATACATTCATTTACTTTACTATGATTTTAATGACTTTTAATTCTTGATTTTATTGGGAAATTTATTTGCGTATTTGGAGTGACACGAAGATTCAAAGAGTTTTAAGGAATTTAGAGAATAGCTATTCTGACAGAGTGAAATTTTTATAGAAAAGATACATGGCTCTTACTTGTTCCTGAGATGTCATTTGACCCTGAAGGGAAGGGGATCATCATATGTGGGGGTCTGCCTACTCTGGCAGTCAGTGAACATATGTGACATTGTTCCTGAATAAAGTGACAATCCAACCTCGGGAGCCCTGGAATTGCTCAGGGGGCATGCAGGTACCGGGATTCATACAGAAGCGGGAATGGGAGAGGACAGGCACTCAGAGGATAGGCACTCTGCCTTTGAGCCTTTGAGGGCAGAGTGACTCACTTCCTGGGGTAATCAAAGCAAGGGAAGCTGTTTCCAAATCTTGAGAAATTCGGTCAGATAGGATGAGAGCAGGGACAAGCAGCAATGAGGCTTACAGTGAAAGCTTTACGTGGTGAGTAGTTAATAGTGTAGAACACATAAGACCCATTGGAACAGTTTTTTATGTTTTCCTCTGTTCCAGCCCTAAATTAAATATGGTACCAACTATGAACTCAACAGTTTAAAAGCCGTAGGAAATTTGAGAATGAAGGACTTGAAGATTAAAATGAGATACACAAGTATAAAGGCCAAAGGAATGGCCTTCATTTAGTTGGAGAACAGAATTGCAAGAGGGAGCTTAGTTGTGAGATGTTATGAAATGTCTTCTGGAGAGAACAATGTCTAGCTGAACTCTTACTTCACCTCAGCCTGGGTTCCTAAGCACAAAGATTCATTGCATCATTTTCTCCCCTACTATTTCTCCCTCCCCCATTTCCCCTCTCTCCCTTTATTCCCTCCAATTCTTCCTCTCTCCATCTCTTCCTTTCTTTCTCTCTCTTTCCTTCTCCATTCTTTTCTCTCCCTTTTCCCTTATGAAAGTCTCACTGATGAACTAAAAAATGGACCATTTGCCTTGAGTTAATTATCCTAGCATGAGCAGTTTATCTCCCTTTACTGTAATAAAATGTTATTTAAAACAATTTCTTCATAAGTTTTTCCTAGACAAAGCTTAGTTG
Source organism: Heterocephalus glaber (assembly GCF_000247695.1). The sequence goes on along the minus strand of NW_004624850.1, from coordinate 3,787,521 downwards.
ACTAGCATATTCATTTTTTACCATACTCAGTTTCTGCAGAAATCATGTCTTTCCGTGTATATCTATTAGGTCTTTAAAATTGATTCCTTATATTTTACATACCATAAGTAGTACTTATAATAATAGTAGCTAATGTGTGCATAGACATTATATTTATATACACATAAATAATATTTATATACTAAACTCTTCAAGGAACTGCTCAGTGATGCATCTAAATTTATGATTTTTAAAGATAAGTTCATGTTTATATTGTTGCTCCTTTTGATTGTAGCCTGAATCAATACAGGGCTATTTCAATCATTAGAGTCATTAGTGGCAACTGGTTTGATTCAATAAATACTCATTTGTTTACTTATTTATTCTTTCATTCCTTTACTCATATAGCTTATATTTGTGGGTTTACTGGGTTCCTGGCACTCTTAGACAAAGGGAATAGAACAACGACTAAAACACAACAAGCAACCAAAACTGCTGACATCCTGAAGTTCATATTCCATTTGTGAGAGACAAATAATAAATACACTAACATAGTATAACATGGTGTTAATTACTGTGGAAAAGCATAGGAGGATAGGAAGCAAAGGAATGGTGTTAGCTATGGATATTTTCCTTTTGGCATGCAAAACATCATTATTTGAGATTTAGGTTATAGAGTGAAAATTATTAAAAGTGGCATCAGTTATCTTAAGTCATTCACTTTCCTTCTAAAATAAGCTTAGTATAATTTTTTGCAACCTTACTCAGGGAATGAGGCAGTTTTACCAATCTAAGAACCTAGCTGAACCTATGGAGATTGTCAAATATAGGGAGTGCTTTTCACTTATGTGCTTACTAGCCCAAGGCAGTTTTGTAGGAAACCAGATGATGTTACTTTGTATTTATCACCCTTCCCTATGGGGGCAGGATTTGCTTAGATTAAATTTCTTTTATAGTAATGTAGTTTGCTTTAATTTGAAGTTGAAATTCTGATTACTTCATAACACCATTTAGGTTTTCCTTGTCAAATATAATTTTTGATATTAGTGTAAAAAGTACTTTTATTTTTGTGCTACCTTATATTTTACTGCCCATTACATTATATTTTCCTCCAAAGTCCCTCCCTTGGTCAGTGATGGGATTACCCACCTCACATCACAAGCAAAACGAGTGTATCATTCCACAACTCCAAATCCTTCTCGCCTCAAAACCTGTCATCCAGTTAGACCCAACACACCTGAGTGGACTTAGGTTGTACCTAGCCTTTTCTGTCCCTGTAGGACCTTCCCAGCTGCCCCGTATACTTTCCTGTGTCCCTTTCACCTGTCCTCACCAGTGTAGCCAGTGCTCTTTCCAGTCTGATCATGGAACCCTTGGTTTAAACAATTTTAGGGCTTGGATAAAGGTCATAGTTCTCCATAAAACCCACAAGCTGTACATGCAGCCTTCAGTCTGCCATTCCACACTTCGTTTACTGTCTCTCTCTCCTTTCAGTTCTTTAGATGTGGTTCACCCTATCTTGTTCTATACATGACAAAGATTTCTGAATTTTCTTGATGGTAGTTGCATAGTGCTTATAAGTCTGCCAACAGAAGAATTACAGTGGTCATTAAAAGTACACACTTGAGTTTGGTTACTAAGTTACCCTGGCTCTATACTAGAGAATATTGGTTGGATTTTTTGGAAATGTTTGAAGAAAATTATGTGATAAAATAAACTTTAAATCACATTCTTCCATTTTTAAAAGAAGGGTGACATCCAAAATGATTTTATTCTCATTTTTAAGTTTAGAATATTAAAAGAAACCAATTTATTTACCCTCCTCATTGCTTCGAAAAAGTACGTTATAATGTTTGATTTGGCAAAATATTTTATGGTATGATTAGAATTAGACTCAGAAAATATGGTGACCATTGCACATTTGTGGATTTTGTTTCCTTAATATCCATTTCAATGCTATATATCTTTCCTGGAGCATTGTAACTATGAATCATAGAAGAAAATTAAACTGATGCCGTATTCTTCAACCTCACAATTTGGCAGTGAGAAGATCTTTTTCCTAAAATATGACTCATTTACAGAGACTTTCTGTGAACAAGGAAAAGACTTCAGTACTGTAAGAAATCCCACAGATGGGGTTAGGGTAGATATTTGGATTTACTAATAATAGCAGAATGGTAAAATTCACATTGAACAGTGTTAGTCAAAGATTATGGTAAAGGTGCAGTTCTGCAATAGTGAAGAATCTTACGACTTCAGAAAAATAAAAATTCAGCATGCTGTGTGAAAAGCTTATCATTTATCCTCCTTTAGGGTATTTCTTTTGTTTTAGTGTACCCTACTATGAGTCAGTCAATATTTTATTTCTTCCTCTTCTTGGAAATTATTGTGTGGTAATATTCCTCCCTGTTAACCTTTATTTTCCTGATTTTTAGTCCAACATTTGTTTTTCTGAATTTTATCAAGTTTCTTTTGGTGTTTTGCCCAGGGATCCTCCAGCTTGGTTGTGGTTGTGGTTTTCTTTATTTTGTTACTAAGCATGTTTCGTCTAGCTTCTAAAATAATCTTTGAATTGCTTTCTGCAACTAAGATTTTAAGAATGCATCTCATTATAAGTTCTAAGAAGATATAGTCCGCTCTTATTGTGGAAAGCATTTATTCTACATTACAATTCCTCCAGAAACAGAACAAGCAGCCATTATAAAATGCCGGAGGCCATGTTTGTCTCTGTGAATGTTGAACAGGGTTAAATCCTAATGCAGATGACTGGACCTACTGTTCCCAGGGCAGCAATGGTGGCTGTTAAACCTGTGCAGTAAAATTCTGGAGAAGTGCTCTTGTGGCTTCCCAATTGTCATTATATTGAAGAAATGAAAGAAACTTTATTTATTGAGTTCCTAACATCTGCCAGAATCTTTACCTGTGACAATGATTCAATTCTTTCCTTTCAAAAGTGAATTGGATATTGTTAGCCCATTTTGTAATTCAAAACTGAACCTTTGCTAGCCAAAGTGACTTAGCCCAAATCCCATAGAAAATGAAGGGAGGAGCAAAAATTTAGCCCAAGGTCTTTTCCAATTTTAAAATTCATTGTCTTTCCACTTCACTGTGTTACCTCCCATGATTTGGGATTTCGATGATGACTCTGCTTGAGGTCACATTATGAGTCAGAAGTAAGCTGGAAACACAGTGTAGGGCATTTCCACATTGTTTTAATATATTAAAATGCAATGTGTCCTCTATAACAAATGCATCCCATCAGCTGCCACAAAGAGGAGAGACAATACAGCAGCTTTTAATCTACAATAAAAGATTAATTTTATTTCAACAACGTAATAAGACAGGTATAACATTTGGTTTAACTTTTGAAAATAATCGAAAGTAAAATAGTTTATTAAATTTGAATTTTGCAATTGACCATTTTGATAGCCAATCTCCATAGTAACTTTCTTTTGAGGAATATTATGAACATTCCTTTTTTTCTGGCACTCAGAATTGTAAACAGTTTAAAAATAGTCTGAAAAATGGACTTCTCTGAATCTGATGAGTCATTCTAAAATGATCATATCTGGTCTACCATGAAGCACTCTCTGATAGAGCTCGTTCCCACTGGTTTTGACAATTTATGAGCTACATAATTTGGGGCAAGCCATTAAAGCTTCTGTGTCTTAGTTTCCTCACCTGAAAGTGGGGATAATTTAGAACTGATGATGATTGTGATTGTGAAGATTATGTGATTATTAGATGTAAAGCACTTAGTGTGGAACATCATAAATACACATAAATCATTACTATTATTATTTTTCTGAGTTACAATAGTCTCTTGTGAATCATGTTGGATTATTATGGTGGTAGAGGGTTTTGAAGGATCTGAAGGACATACTCAGTGATGACATTCATAAGTCATCTAGCTGAGCAAACTGACAGCAGTGACAGAGTTGAGACTCAAGTTGTGTACTGTCTTACTCCAAAGTGGTTGAAGGAAGGAAATTCAGAAATAACAGAAGTGGTAGAGGGATAATTTGAGCAAGCTCTATTGTATTGGCTTTATTTGTTTTGTTTAACTGACCTTGACAGCACAAACCACATTATATTACAGAAAATTCAGGTTACTACTGCATGCTATAGAAACATATCACAGTTCACTAGGCAGAGATTTTATATACTTGTATATAGCGTGGATTACTTAAAAGTAAATTCATCCAGTGCCAATGTGTTTAATGCTGTAAATGCAGAGATAAGTTAGATCTGGTCTTTCATCTCAGAGGGTACATAATCCACTGACACAGGGACCGTGCCAGTCCAGAGAGCAGATGGTGGTTTTGAACACTGCAGGTTGTTTTGTAAGGTGTATGCAGAAGCGGACTGTGGGACTAATTGTTATCTAGTGAAGTGAAATATTTGAGGATTGGACAAAATGACTCAGCAGAAAAATTTACATTTGAAATATCATTTTCTTAATCATTTGTCACTGGGACAAATTACCCAACATATGCAATTTAAAGGTGGAAAGGTTATTTCGGCTCACACTGTGCAGAGGTTTCAGTCCATAGTCAACTGGGTCCAAGGCAGGACAGCATAAGAGAGGGGCATAGTGGAAAAGAGCTGCTTGAGGCATGGTGAACAGGAAGCAGAGAGCAAGTATGGAGGGGCTGGAGAGAGAGATAAGTCTTTCTAGGCCAAGCCTTCAATGACCCATTTCCTAACAGCAAGCCAGCTATAAATGCCATAATCAAATCACCTGCCAAAAGCCCCATCTGTGAGCTCATGAGGCTTTAGGGGACATTTTAGATCTAAACCATAATACCATGGAAAAGCATAGTGCACCACGTGGGCAACTGAATGGAATATGAAGGGAAGGGTGAGCACTGGTGACAGAAGTTCTATAATCAACATCACTCTAGAAGTAAGTGAGAAAGCATTTACAAAATAAGTGTAACTGTGTATAAAAAAGAAAAAAATCAATAGTCTAAGATTTAACTTTAAGAGATAGCCATTATTATTAGTGTTATAGCTAGCAAAGGATATTAGAAAGAATATTTGAAAATGTGAGTAGAAAATCAGTGAATTATGATGTCTTTATAGCTAAACATGCTGACAGTGAGATAGATGAATATGAAGGTCATGCAGACTTTCATGAATAGCCACGTGGAAATGAGGCTTTTGGACTTAAGCATGAACAAGTACATTGATACCTTGGTTCATGAACTTGTTTTACAGTTTTGGGGAAGATGGCTGCATTTGTACATGTGTAGGGAAGATACCCAGGGTTGTGTTTGTTACCCAATATGCAGTTTATGAACAGAAGCAAATTTTGTCAAATGCTTTTTTTCGAAATCTAAATTATTTGTGAACAGAATCATTTGTGAACCGAAGTATTACTGTAATTAGGAATTTTAATGTGATCTGCATTGCTCTAGATACCTGTACCTAAATGGTAAGGTCCAAGAAAGATGGAATCTGAATGGATTATAAATGTATTCATAGGTGTAAAGTGGTTTGAGTTAACCTGATATTGCCCCTGAGAAAACTAGGTAAAGGTGCAGGGCCTTCGAGTTTGTTTGAAGATGAGTTGCCATGTACTGAATCAAGAATGAAGAGTTTGTCTGTGATTAAAAGAGTTTGGCTGTATTACCAAGGGTCTGGTTTCTTGAGGAAGGTATACAAAGCCATGGAGGTGTAAGTTACTCCTCTCCTCCCCTGCCCTTAGTAGACAGCTTGTCCTTGGAGAGGAAGGGGAACACATCACAGCCCTTTCTTGTGTTTAACATCAGGAGCTTTCTAAAATTAGCAATCAAAAGATTATTGTAAATGTAAGGTGAAGAATAACATTCATCAAGGCTTTCTTAACTCCAACGATTAATTCTGATGGCCACTGATCAGGTAGTTAAAAATGTATTATGCTTGCTTACTCCTGGAATATCCTTAGGTGCTTTTCTCTTGAATGTGTCAACTATATTCTCAATGTGCAGGATATTTGTGTAGGAATTCTGTATTTGTAGAACACTGACTCTGTATTTTCATTCCAGGGTTTCCTTTTAATTTTAGGTTACACCGATTTTTTTATTAATCTAGAGATTTTTAAGATCTTTTCTGATATATTTTTAAGGATTTAATTAAGAGTGGGATATTGATTCTTTATTAAGCATTTGATGCTTTACTATTTTGAGCTTTTTTTAAACAGTCACTAAGTGAAGTTTCAGATGTAACAAACTTGAGAGGAGAGTTTGTCTTGAAATGGAGAGCTGCTCTTGGTGAACACGATGAAATGTTAATAATTTTTTATTTTTCTTTAGGGATATCAGGGAATCTCAGGATCACCAGGTGTTCCAGGATCTCCAGGAATACAAGTATGTGATCTGTTTCTGCACATGTTAGAAATCTTGTTTCTAGTGAACCAAAAATATAATTAACATAATTTAATTTTTTGTTTATTTTAGGGAGTGCGTGGACTACCAGGTTACAAAGGAGAACCAGGGAGAGATGGCCAAAAGGTAAACACACACATACAAATAAAATAGTGCCTTTAGTCACTTCAGACAACAGATGTTATCTGTGGTGGTTCCCCTTCTGTGTATTCACTGTGTGGGTTACAAGATTTATGGCCTCTGAATCCCCATTTGAAAGCCCTGTGGCAGTCACATCTCCTATTCTAGTCAATAGGACTATTGCTGTCTCTTTATGTCCTCACAAACAACATGATTTGGGGGAAACATGAAAAAAGTATGCGTGTATTAATGAAAAGGTGAAGGAAAAATTATTTGTCTCTTTAGTTGAGCTTTAAAGATCATATATAAAAGTGGACTTTTTATTTGTACATCTTAAAAACTTTGGGTAAAGTTTTGTGGGAATAGATGTGCCTTGTTTAGAAATAAAAGTGATGACAATTCTTTCTGGTAGAATCTTTAACTGCTCTGTTGTTTAGGGTCACAAATGCATGAATTTCACAAAGCCATACAATCTATTGGAGAAGACAGGATGAAAGTTATTTTCAGACCAGTAATAACTTATATCAGAATTACTTGTTTTGTGAAGTTCACTGTTGAGGTTAAACTGTGTTTGGGCAGAATGGACCTAAAATCACAATGTACTCCCTTCCCAGTTCCGTTCTCACTTTTCATGTGGCTTCTAAGAATTCATTACCCAGAGTTAATCTGTTAAATTAATTAAAGGCTTTCTCTTTATTTTTCTTTTTAAAATATGGCCTCTTGCTTTTCAGGAATGGGAAGGTTAAAAAAAATATACCCCTGAAATAGCTTTGACTGTGGCAGTGTCGGCTTTTTTCCCCCCGGCATCACAATGTACCCATTGGGAGATTTTTCCACATAATAGTGTGCTCTATTAGGATATTTCCCCACAATAATTTCTATTTTGTGGCTGTTCTCTGAAGAGTCCCACAGTGGGAATTTCCACTTGAGATAATTAAAATTAGATGCACTTCCTTGCTGACTTCAACATTTGTTCTTCATATATCAGAAAAAAGAATACATATATAGATTTTTCAAGTTGTCTTTCCCCTGAACTTTCAAAGTCAAAAGCAACTGTTATTCAGTGAATAGACCAGTTAGAAACTAATTTTATTTTATTAGATGCCTTAAAAAGCTATTTTTAATATGAAATATTTTAAATACTTTTCCAACCTTAAGGAAATAGAACATGTATAAATCATGTGGAGAATTATGTTTTGGTAAAATTTTAATTAGGCTATATTGGTTAATTGATATATAGTCATGAGTTTTCCAATTGAGCACAAGTGTTTTGGGGGCAAATTTAATTCCGGAGGTGAAGGAAGTTTTAATAACTTATTTTTAACACATCTTTTTTTTTTCTTTTTTTGGTGAGGCTTAAGAAATAAAATACATTAATTATATTTAAAGCATTATTATTGAACAAATCATTCATTTTCTTTGGTTGAGTGTTTATCATTCAAAATGTCACTTTCCCATTGTCCCCAGCAACTCTGCCCCAGTGTCTTGTGATGGGTGTGACTTCTGCCCTTAAACAAGTCTCTTATTTCTAGGCTTCCAACATCAAAAGACTGAGTGGTTGTATACTATTCCCATTATATAGTCAGTCTAATTAGAGAACTCCAATAATACTTATTTTGAGAGAACAGTAATAAAGAACCACACTGAAAGGGCTGTTAAGTTTATAGAATTAAAACAAGCTAATGGTGATGTAAGAGGGAGAAATAGCACTGGCTTAGCAAAGTTACCTGCTTTGTTTGCTTTCTCAAAACAGGAAGCATGGTCTACCCATGGTGCTTACTGATAGTTACAACACCACATGTACTGTGTGTGTGTGCATGTGTGTGTACATGTGTGTAGGAAGGAAGGGTTTAAAGAAGTTACAGGTTATAGCTTGGTTTTGAATTGAGAATGCTTAACTCCCAACTTCACGGGCTGGCTATGGTGAGTGAGTGAGATCATGAATGTACTTGGCCTAAAGTAAGCGCTGTAAAGTAGTGATGATGATGATGATGCTTTATTATTGCAGCCATCGTGCTGCTGATTCACTGAGGTATCAGTCTTGGAAATACCTTTCTTTTACACTTTATCCTTTCTCTAAACCTTGAAATACCCTGCTGAAGCAATCAGACAGGAATTTTCTAAATTTCTTCCTACTATATCTACTCTTCTGACTGTATCTATTCTTCTGCCTGTGTGTGTTCCTATATTCTGCTCTCACTCTATGGATGCAGCTCAATTGTCCACATCTAGTCTGTGAGCCTCCTATTGCACTCTAGATCCCACTTTTTCTCCACTTCTTTGTGTTACTAATGAGCTCTCCTCTTCTGGATCATTAGCTTTTTCTTTTCCAGTTAAATTTTCTCAATAGCCCAAAGGATGACACACCTGAAGCCAGCCCAAATCCCCTTCCTCCACCACACAGCCTCCTCTAACTACTCATTTCTTTCTGTCATCGTCAGAGTATAACCACTCAAAAAAGCTTTTATTTCTTCTCTGCACTGACTTCCCTTTCTCTCTCTAATGCACTCCAGGGGGATCTCATCCCAACTTACTGCTGTGTATTGGAATCACCAGTGTACCATCTTCGAAATCTGAGTCAGTCTTTTTCAGTTATCTTTGTCTTACTGTGTGATACAGTTGACTATCCCCTCCTTCTTGAAACAGTTTCTTCTCTTGGCTTCTGGGATGCCTCATGTGCCTGGATTACTCCCTTGCCATCACTAGTACTTTTTCCTGTTTACTTATTGATTCCTGTTCCTTTATTGTCTAAATATTGGGTGTTGTAGGGTTCAGCCCTGTGCCTTTTCCTTCCTTCTTTAATAGACTCTATTATTGTAATGTTATTAGGTATAAACTTATATGAGTATATAAATTTACATATTAATTATGTATAGATAAAAGGGTTTATAAGTATAATTATAGAACTAAATACATTGATAAGTTAAATACAAATGGAAATATTAGATAAATATACATGCATGCATATATACACAATCTGTTTTCTAAAAAATATTTTGTTTCATGTGAAACTGGAGAAATGTTGTAGTTGTCATTATAACTGGGGATTTTCAGAAAATTTTTTTACTTTGTATGGAAGGCATGGTGCCACAATTTCCATTTTTGGAAAAAACCCTTACCTGGGGGCTTTTCTCCCCAGGCACCACTAGCTGTGTGGACCCCGAGTATTCTCTGACATTAGGTTTTGTTGACCAACCCATATATATATTATGGGACTGACTTGTGTGTGCTACGTTCTCACTACTTCTGTGGCCATTTTTACAGTCTTGATCATTTTCTGATCTTTCAATCTTATTTCTTTTACAGTATAGAATGGATTAATTTATTACAAAGCATCATTGATTCCACATTCTGCCTTATTTAATGACTGTTGTTTCTCTTTTGTCCTGGTTTCTCTTTCTCTACTGCCATTATCAGAAAACTTAGAAACTTTTCTTGCATTTTTACAGAATGTGTCATATTTTGTTGGTTCTAATTTCAATTTCTCATCTTTGCTTTGGGTGCACTGTTTTATAGTCCTCCAGAAACTGTATCAGTAGCTCTGCAGTAGCAGCTTAGGAATCTACTTTCTTTGCAGGACTGAGTAGTCCAGTGGCAATTACCAAACCCCAAATATGTCTATAACTGTATCAGAGGGGGCAAATACTGAGTAGATGTAATCAGTTCTTAGTTAATCACTTAGCATTTGTGTTTTTATCTGACAGGACAAGGAGTCACAGATATGTATAAAACTTGATGTATTTGGTGCTTGCAGGATTCTACTGTTGAGATATTTTTCTGTTTTACTCCTAGGTGTTTTTTGCATTAGCATTGTCAATATATATTTCTCAGCATGTTTAATCCTTACAGAAATTCCTGTGATGTTAATAAAAAAGGTCATATTATGCTAATATTATATTATCTGTGAAGTAAATGATCTCCCTTCACAATTGGGGAAACTGATCACTGGGTCAAAGAATTACATTTTTATACAAATTTATACAAATTGTCTATTTGCCCAAAAGAAAGTTTATTTTTCCCCAACACATGCAGGAGAATATCTTTCCTCATCTTCTTACCAGCACTATTTCATTACAGTTTCAATTTTCACCAGTATACACTTAAAATGACACTCATTGCTCAATGATCTTTGTTTTAAAGTAAGATAATTATCATAATGTGATTAAGGGGCACTGGGTGACCTCTCTCTCTCTCTCTCTCTCTCTCTGTCTGTCTCTCTCTCACTCTCTCTCTCTCTTTTATTCATATGCCTATTCTCCCTTGCTGGACTGTTCTTTTAAAAAATTTTATTCATTTCAGAAATCATTTATATGTGTGAAAATATTTTTCCTGGTTTGTAGAATATGTTTTGACTTGATTTTCAGAATGTTAGCCACAGAGAAAATTTTTAATTTTTTTGTATATGTGGGTCCCTCAATTTTTGTGTGTATTTGGAAAAGTTCCTAGCATTTTAAATATAATTACTCATACTTTTATTTTTGGAACTATATTATTTTTAACCTTTAAACTTTTGATTTTTGGAGCAAAATTAGATAAGCACTCATAATTCTATTCTATCTCTTTCCTAAATGGATAGCCAGTTACCACAACAATATTTATGGAATATCACTTTTTCTCCATTTATTTGAAAAATTATCTTTCCTGTTTCACTTTGGTTTGGCGTTTTGTCTTTCCATTCTGTTTCATTGCCCTTCTACATCTTTTCCACTGCCAAATTGTTTTAATTATTGTCACTTCATAATATGATTTAATATATTGGCAGGGCTAATATTTCCTGATTATTCTTTATAATCAAAATTTTCCTGGCTATCTTTTGAATGCTTACTTTTCCAGATGAAGTTCACTATATTTTCTTTTTTTTTCCATATTTTAATTACAGTTCCCTTAAATTTATGGATTAATTTACAAGGATTGACATCCCTACAATGCCAAATTTTTCTGTTTAAGA
>NW_004624850.1:3740526-3775869 GCF_000247695.1 Heterocephalus glaber | reverse complement strand
TTGGGATTGAACCCAGGGCCTTCATACTAAGTTATATCCCCAGCTTTTAAATTTCTTTTAATTTTGAGACGATCTTGCTAAGTCACTAAATTGCCTAGGCTGGACTTGAATTTGCAATTGTCTTGCCTCAGCCTCCCAGAGTGCTGAGTTTATAGGCTATACCGCTGCACCCAGCTGATGTATAGTCCCAGATAAAGATAATTTGTACCTTTTCTTTTATTTTTAATTTTTTCTTTTATTTTTTACTTGTATCTTTTATTTGATTTTTCATTGGTTAGTCCAGGGAAATATTAAAAATACTGCTGACACAGTAAAATTTTAAAAGTTTCAAACAGGCATAGTTCCTTTATCAAGGTCTATAATGCATATACATGGCATATATATATTTGTAATTTTGTGTCTTTGACTTTTCTTTCCAGCTGTTAGCAACAGCCAAATATTGCTTCACTCTCATCTCCCTCTCTATCTTAGTAATAGGTGACCTAAATTTAACAGTCATCTACTATACTGTTTCTTTTTGTTGAATCAAATTTTCTGGGTCAAAAGGATTCACTGGACCCACTTTAATTGATTCAGAGATTTAAAGAATGTTGTTTATAGACACATCGTTGATTTTATCTCTCCCAGGGGCTGAGTTTTAATTGGACTTTTAATTTTTCAATTAATTTCTTTTTACCTTACTTTATTTATTTTCTTGTAAATTTTATTTTATCCCATTCCTTCCCTCAAGCCCACTCCCCTCCTATGTACAAAAGCTTTGCTTCCATTTTTTCCTTCTATTTTCACTTTTTTTCTTGATGCTTCCTTCCTTTCTACTTCCTTCCTCCCTTGTTCCCCTTCCCATTTCCCAACATCCATTATATATCTCAGTCCTTACTTCCACATTCAGTTTCTCACACCATAGAAACAATGTGGCACTTAAACGTATATGCCCAATTTATTTCACTTAAGAGTATGGTCTCAATGTCCATTGATTGAGCTATAAATGTCTGAGGGTCATCCTTCTTCATGGCAGAGTAATGATCCATTGTATAAAAAAAACAAACCCATATCTTCTTTATCCACTCATCAGTTGAGGGGCATTTGGGCTGTTTCCAAGATTTAGCTATTACAAACTGTGCTGCTATAAACAAGGGTGTGCATATAGTGCCATGGTATGATTTTATAATGCTTTTGGGAAGATACCAAGAAGAGGTATAACTAGGTCTAAAGGAACCTCTAGTTTTAGTACTTTGAGAAATCTCCACACTGATTTCTACAGTGGTTGCTCCAGTCTACACTCCCACCAGCAGTGGAGCAGGTTTCCTTTCTCCCCACAGCCCCACCAGCACTTGATATTGGTTGATTTCTTGATAGTAGCCATACTTTCTGGAGTGAGATGAAATATCAGCATTGTTTTAATTTGCATCTCTCGAATGACTGATGTTGAACATTTTTTCATATATCTATTTGGTGTTTCTAATTCTTCATCTGAGAAGTATCTTTTTATTTCAGATGCCCATTTTTGCATTGGTTATTTAAATTTGGGGGGTTTGATTTTTTTTTGGGGGGGGGTTCTTTCTATATTCTAGATAATAGTCCTTTATCTGAATAGCTGGTAAAAAAATTTCCTATTCTGTGGGTTGTCTCTTCACTCTGTTGTTGGTTTCTCTTGCTGTACAAAAGCTTTTTAATAAGATGAGGTCCCAATTGTTGATTCTTTGTAGTATTTCCTGTGTGGTCTGGGTTTTGTTCATGAAGTCTTTGCATACTCCTGTGTCCTCAAGCGTTCTACCTATTCTCTCTTCCAGCAGATTTAGTGTTTCTGTTTTAATATTTAAATCTTTGATCCATTTTGATTTTAGGTTAGTGCATGGTGAAAGATATAGGTCTAGCTTCAATCTTTGGAATGTGCAAAGCTAGTTTTTCCAGCACCATTTATTAAAGAGGCTATCTTTCTTCCAGTGAAGGTGTTTGGCTCCTTTGTCAAAGATAAGGTGGTTGAGTATGTCTGGAGTTGTTTCTGCATTCTCTAGTCCGTTCCATTGATCTTCAGGTCTTTTCTTTCCCCAGTACCATGCTGTTTTTATCACCATAGCTTTGTAGTATAATTTAAAGTCAGGGATTGTGATACCACCTTTTTTGCCTTTGTTGCCCAGAATTGCCTTTGCTAGTCTGGGTCTTTTTGGTTCCAAATAAATTTTAGAATTGTTTTGTCTAATTCCATGAGATATGCTGTTGGGATTTTGATTGGGATTGCATTGAATCTGTATAACAATTTTGGTTGTATGACCATTTTTACTATATTAGTACTTCCTATCCAAGAACAAGGGATATCTTTCCATTTTCTGGTATCCTTTTTCAGAGTACTGTAGTTTTCAATGTAGAGGTCTTTTACCTCCTTCATTAGATTGATTTCTAGGTATTTAATTTTTTGGATGCTAATGTGAAAGGGACTGTTTCTCTAATTTCTCTCTCCATGAGTCTGTTATTTGTATACACGAAGGCTATTGACTATTCACTGTTGACTTTGTATCTAGCTATGCCACTGAATTTAGTTATCAAATCTAAAAGTCTTTTGGTGGAGTTTTGGGAGTCTTCTATGAAGAGTATCATGTCATCTGCAAATAATGATAATTTAACTTGTTCATTTCCTATCCTTATTCCTTTTATTTCTCTCTCTTATCCAATTGATGTGGCTAATGTTTCCAGAACTGTATTGAACAAGAGTGGTAACAGTGAACATCTTTGTCTGTTTCCTCATTTTAGAGTGAAAGCTTTCAGGTTTTATTCATTTAATATGGTGTTGACTGTTGGTTTGCCATAGATGACTTTTTATCAGATTGAGATAAAGACCATCTATACCAATTTTCTGTAGGGTTTTTATACTGAATGGACGTTGGACCTTGTCAAACACTTTTTCTGCATCTATTGAAGGAATCATATAGTTTTTGTCCTTGGTTCTGTTAATATGGTGCATTACATTTATTGATTTGTATACATTGAACCATCCCTGCATCCCTGGGATGAATCCAATTTGATCATGGTGTATAACTTTCTTGATGATTTGCTGCATTCTGTTTGCCAGCATCTTGTTGAAGATTTTTGCATCTATATTCATTAGGGAGATTGGCCTGTAATTCTTACTTCTGGTTGGATCCTTCTCTGGTTTTGGAATTGGTAATGCTTGCTTCCAGGAATGAATGTGGGAGTGTTGCTTCCCTTTTAATTTCATTAAAGAGTTTGATGAGTAACAGCATTAGGTCTTCTCTAAATTTCTTGTACAATTCAACAGTGAATCCATCAGGGCCAGGTCTTTTCTTTGGTGGTAGTTTTTAAATTACATATTCAATTTCATTGGCTGATATTGATTTATTTTTAATTTTTATATCTTCTTGATTCAGCCTTGGTATTTTATATGTATCTATGAATCTGTCCATTTCTTCTGTATTTTCTATCTTATTAGAATACAGGTTCTCGAAGTAGGTATTGATGATCTTATGGATCTCTGGAGAATCTGTTGTGATTTCACCCTTTTCATTCCTAATGGCATGGATTTGAGTCTTTCCTTTTTTTTGATAAGGTCGGCTAAGGGTTTGTCAATTTTATTTAATCTTTCAAAGAACCAACTCTTTGATTCATTGCTTCTTTGTATTGATTTCCTATTCTTCATTGCATTAATTTCTGCTCTGATTTTTATAATTTCCTCCCTTGTATGAGCTTTGGGCTTGACTGGCTCTTCTTTTTCTAAAAACTTGAGGTTCAACATTAGATTGTTTATTTGAGCCCACTCTGTTTTCCTGATATGGGAATTCACCACTATAAATTTCCCTCATAGGACTGCTTTCATTGCATCCCAGAAATTCCAGTATGACACACTGTCATTATCATTTAATTGTAGAAATTGTCTGATTTCTTTTTTAATTTAGTCTGTGACCCATTGGTTGTTCATGAAGGTGTTATTTAATTGCCATGTGTTTATGAAGTTCTTGTGGTTTCTTTCGCCATTGATTTCCAATTCCATTACATTATGGTCTGATAATATGCATGGGATTATTTCAGTTCCTTTCCATTTACTTAAGCATGTTCTATGAACTACTATATGGTCTATTCTGGAGAAAGTCCCATGTGCAGCTGAGAAGAATGTGTATTCTGATGTTGTGGAGTGGAACATTCTGTAAACATCTATTATGTCTATTAGTTCAAAAGTTTAGTTCAATACTAATATTTCATTTTTGGTTTTTGTCTAGTTGATCTGTGTATTTGTAACAGTGAGGTATTGAGGTCCTCCATTACAACTGAATTAGTGCTTATATGATTTTTCATGTCCATTAATATTTGTTTTGTATAGTTGGGTGTGCTGCTATTTGGTGGATATATATTTAGAATTGTTATCTCTTCCTCCTGGATTGTTCTCTTTACAAGAATGTAGTGACCTTCTTAGTCTCTCTTAATCAGTCTTGGCTTGAAGTGCACTTTGTCTGCAAATAGAAGAGGTATTCCTGCTTTTTTCCAGTTTCCTGACTCATGGAATATTGTTTCCATCCTTTGGCTTTCAGTCTGTGAATTTATTTTTCAATTAAATGTGTTTCTTGTATGCAGCATATTGTTGGATCTTGCCTCTTTGTCCATTCTGCCAGTCTGTTTCTTTTGATTGGTGAATTCAGACCATTAATATTGATGGTTATAATTGATATGTATTTTCTTATCTCTGTCATGTTATTTTCCTGCTATTGGCTTCCTTCTTTCCTTTTCTGTTTAATTTTTAGCCTTGCCAGTGGATTCATTTTTTGGGGGTTCATGGAGTTGTAATCATTACTGTCTCTTTCTAGAATATCCTTCAGAGCACTTTGGAGTACTGGTTTGGTGGTCATGAATTTCTTCAGGTGATCTTTGTCACGGAAGTATCTTGTTTCTCCATGAATTTTGAAGGATAGTTTTACAGGGTACATCAATCTGGGTAGGAAGTTGTTTTCCTTTAGGGTTTGAAATACTTCACTCAAGCTCTCCTAGACTTGAGAATTTGTATTAAGAAGCCTTCTGTGATTCTGATGGGCTTTCCTTTATACCTGATTGGTTTCTTTTCTCTAACAGCTTTTAATATTCTGTCCTTGTGTTGAATTTCTGGAATCTTGACTATTACATGCTTTGGGCAAGATTTTTTTTTTTTTTGATCAACGCTAATTGGAGTCTTATATGCCTAAGTTATTTGTATGTCAAATTCTTTTTCTCTCTTGGGGAAGTTTTCTGCCATTACTTCTGAGAACAGTTTCTTTTTGTTATTTGCATTATCTCCTGCTTTTTCATTGACTCCAATCAATCTTATGTTATTCTTTTTTGCATCATCTATCAGCTGCTAGATTTATTTTTCATGGTCCCTTCCTATTTTTGAGAAATCTCTCTTTTCCTGATTGCTATCTGCAACCTTGTCTTCTATATGTGATATTCTGTTCTCTCATTGGCTCATTCTTCGGTGTATACCTTCAATGGAGTTTTTAATCTGGATATCTATTTGAATCCATTTCATGGATTCCATTTTTTTCCTGTGCTGGGCATTCATGACTTCCATCACATTCCTGAGCTCTTCTGTTTTTTTATCTGTATCTTTCATTCTGGTCACCATCTCTGTGGTTATCCAGGAAATTATTTCTGCTTTGAATTTTTCTAGAGCCTCATTCATCTACTTTGTTACTTCTGTTGTTACCACTTCAGAGAGTTCAGGTGGGTGGCTTTCAGATTGCTCTACTTCATTGCCCCTGGGGCTTGCCTTTGGTGAGCTGAAAGTCTGTGGGGGTTGCATCTTGTTTAAGTGTCTTCTCATTTTCTATTTTTTTAAGGTTGATTCCTGAGTTGATGCTTATAAACTGCTTATGGCAAGTAGCTTTATTGCCAGTATTCAAAACCCTTAGGAAATGACTACTTCTCAAAAGCGCCTTCCAGGTGTAATTAGCTTTGGGGTTTTGAGTCTGTTTTCAGGATCCTACCTCTTCAATTTATTGGTGATAAGGAGTTTCTGCTTACTTGGCCCAGATGCCAGTTCTTTGTCACTGGCCTGAAGATTTTGGACTTTTAATTTTTAAAGCCATTCTCCAGTTCTATTATTTACCTGTTAGAGATGTGAAAAAATATCTTGTAATTACAGTATTTTGATGTGATTCATTCTTTTTACTAACTACTTGCAAATTAGCCAATTTTTTGTTAATGCATACATTTAATAGTACCTTGTCAAATACAGCAAATAATAGTCAGTTTATAACAACAGCTATATTAATCCCTTTCACTGTTGCTGAGACACAATATCCAATTCCCATAAATTAAAGGAGGAGGGATTTATTTTAGCTTACAGTACCAGAGGTCTAGTCCATGCATGGTTGACCAGCTCCAAGGCAGAAATACAGTAGAGGTTCATGGAAGAGGAAATATGCTCACCATATAGCAGCCAGGAAGCAGAGTGAAGTAAGGAAACAGAGAAGGAAGTAACCCCCCAAAAGCATGCCTCCCAGTCACATACCTCTTCTAACCAGGCCCTGCCACCTAATAGCACATTTAGCTATGAATTCATCAATGGATCAATCCACTGATGAACATAATGCCCTGAATAATCCAATCATGTTCCAAAAGCCCTACCTCTGAACACCTGAAAGTTTTGAGGGATACTCTAAATCTAAATTATAGATAGCATCTGCTCCTGGCCCCAAAAGGCTCATGTCCATCTCATTATGTAAAATGTATTTAGTCCATGTATAACAGTTGCCAAAATTTCAACAGTTTCAGCAATACTGAAAAGTCCAACTCTGAAGTCTCCATTGAGATTCAAGACAAACTCTTAGTGGTGAGCTCCTGTAAAAACAACAACAACAACAACAACAATTAAGTACTTTCAGCCTACAATGGCACAGAGTAAATATTTCTATTCCCAATGGGAATAAGAAGGGAATAGAAAGGAATGGGATAAAACTAAAACCAAAAACCAGCAGGAAAAACACATTCAGCACCCAGGCCAGATGTGAACTCTGAAGGGATTGAGCAGCCCCATCCCTGTGGTCTTGGTGGTTGTAGCACATGTAGCCTATCATTTGGAATGGAATGGCTCAGCTCACTGCCTCTGGCTTTTCTCAGCAGATGATCTACATTCCTGGCATCTCCAACTTCCTGGGTTCTCCACTGCACCTTCAACTTCACTGTCACAGTTTTATGTATTTCCTCATAAAGCACATTTGCTGGCCTCCAAGGGCTTCTTTTGAAATTTGGGTGGAAGCCTCCATGTCCCCATTCTTGCATTCTGCACACTGGTAAAACCAACATCATGTGGACAATACCAAGGTTGGCTGCCAGCTCAAGCAGTAGTTAGTCCCCTTTGAGCCATGACTGCAGCAGCCTCTTGAATGCTTGCATGGTTGAGCAGCACAGTGAAGTAAATTCCGGGGAACCAATTCCTTAAGAGACCTTTCTTGACCAGGCATTCCAGGGACTCTCTTCTCAAGCAAATGTTTATAGTTTTGCACACTTGAGCCTGCAATAGATGATGTCTTGCTCATTATAGAGATCTCCTCAAGGTATCTTTCTTTTTGTTCCTGTTCAGAGTATTGTTCAAGATAACAGAAATTGTAAGTAATGTTGATCAAAATAATATATATGAAGAAAATTACTTCTTAGCCATCATAACAAAACTAAGAATATGGAAAATAAATTTTTCTTTACAAATTCATCTTTTACAACTTTTTTATTTGCTATTTTTGGTTTTGTGAGCAACAAGTTGTGTTGGCTTCATTCTGTCTTGCATAGTTTGATTTCTTCATTATTCTTTGTTAGGAATATGTGGGAAAACTTTCCAAATGTTGTATTTTTATTCAATTCATTAATTATTATAAGAATATTTACCTTGGAAATACCTTGGTTCACAAATGCTTCTGTTTGCAAATAATTCACTTAGCAGAATTTTGCTTTAGCTCACAAACTCCACATCAGGTGACAAACACAACCATGACCATCTTTCCTACACAAATGCAAATGCAGCCATCTTCCCCCAAAAATTATAGAACAAATTAAGTTTGTAAACCAAAGTAACACTGTACTTTTAAGTATTAATTCATCAATGATGAGTATGGCACCTTGATGAGTATGGCACCTTCATGATACAATCCCCTTCCAAAAGCCCCACTCTGAACACCTGAGAGCTTGGGGGGAATAATCTATATTTAACCCAAAACACCAGCATTCCGTTTTCTCAATATTTATTACTACTGTAAGTTTCTTTGGTGCTTACTGGAGCATGGTTGAGTGTCTATAGAGTGTCTGGCATAGTGTATGATTTTACACCATGGATGTGTATAATCTTATAAACCTTCAAGATCTGCAAACCTAAAGAATATCTGTAAGCTTTCTGAGGGGAAAATCTACCCTCTAACCCTGGCCTCAAAAAGTAGGCTCTGTGTAAGTGATCAAGAATCAAAAAGACTTCAAACATCTCATTAATGATATTTCAGCCAAGAAGGGAGCAAAGCATTCAAAAGTCTGAAGAGAAAAATTCTCAATTATTCCTCTACATGTGACATGAAATATAGATAAATAGTAATAGAATAAAGACATTAGAATAAAGATATTTTTGAAGATTTATGATACCAGAAAGGTATCCCTCATCAGTTCCTTCTCAGGAAGCCATTGGATGATCCCTTAAATAAAGGACTAAACACAGTTATAAAGACAACAAACTCACACTGAAACAAATAAGACTTATTAAAGAATAGGACATTTTCAATGTATATATTTGTGTTTAAATGTGATTTTGATAATTTAAGGGAGTTTGAAGTTGAATATAGCAGTAAGTTTAAAGGGAATCAATAAAATTTAAAAAAGCATTTTTTGACTAAGAGAAATAAACATTTGAGCAAGAGAAGGCAGGTAATCAGAGTATACTTATGGCATAACTATGAATATTAATAGCTATGACTGTTGACAACTAACACTGAAAAAAAGTTACAGTGATTTGTGCTTGTTAGAAGTGGAGGTGGAGAAGGAGTGTTGGGATTGTCTCAGAAGTTAATCCTCTTCATTCATAGTGTGAAGGCAGCAGATAATGTTGAAAAATGAAAGTGTGGGTGCAACGTTGCCATGAATTTTTAGTGTTTTGAATGCAGAGATTTGGAACTTTCAAGTAAAAAGAATTGCCTTTGGAGGGTTTTATAAGCCTTTAATAATTGTATTATTCCTTAAAACATTTGAATGAAAAACCTTTAGAAAAAGTACACCAATCATAAATACCTGATCACCTCCTCTCTTCCCTCCACCATGGAAATTAAGACCATTGTATGTATGCAATATTTTCCTTTGTCAAGATAAAGGAACTTGCTCCAGATCTTTCCATAATAGTTATTGTTTCTCTCCTGTGCCTTTGCAATTAACATTCTGAAGCTAAGACAACAGCATCTGACATTTCTCACAGTACTAAGTATAAACTATGTCCATCGGTTAGAATTTTCTTCATGTTTTCTTTTGAGAAAAATAGGGGTTTTCATGTGTGTAGACACAATATGAACAGACATCTACCACCGACAGTTTATAAGATTAGCATTTATTAAAAACCCACACAATCCTAGCATGTGTTGAGATTTCAGTTCAAAGTCTGTCCTTACTGAGCTGGATGGAACCTTAAAGGCTGTCAACAGAAAATATTGGCTGTAACCTGTTTTAATTAATTCATTGTCTTGGTCCTCTAAAAGCCTAAATTCCTTTACAATAGATGATAACTCTGTAAGGATGGAATCAAGATTGCTGATGAGGCACCTATAACTCTAAAATGTCTCCCTTCTCTAATCACAAAAGACACCATGATAATGAGGATTAATCTTTCATAGAGATAGCATTTAATACAGGTACAAATTTAACTGGTTGCAGATTCATTTCCAATGGATTTTGATAAGAGTGGGGTTGGCTATATTATAATCCTTGTTCCTTTAGTTAATTTCAGTTTTGTTTTCAGGGTGACCGTGGACTTCCTGGTTTTTCTGGTCTTCATGGGATACCAGGATCAAAGGTTGAAAAAATCTGTTCCTTTTAAATTCAGCAATGCCATATTTTAATTAAAATGAAAATATGTTTATATTATAATTGTGTTTTAAATAAAGGTTAATAGATAAATATAGCAATATGTTAAAGTGAATTATTGGGCTCAAATTAATATAACCATTTATATAAAACTTTAAAAAATCTCTCTAAAGTTTCCAGGTATAAATATGTAATTTTATAGTACCATATTTAACAATGGATGAGCAAGTACAGTGTGTAATATACTATATATAAATTCTCTCAACTTTAAAACCTGAACTAAGCCTTGATGCAGTACTTGTTTCTCCTTATAAAGCCTGTGATATAGGGCTTTTAGTAGATATATTTTAAATTATTTTATTTTGATTTTGGCAGGTTAAAGTCTGTTATTTATAATCTGTGTCGTTTCTTCTTATAAAGGAAATATTCATTTTCTTTAACATTTAGTACTTCTGCTTCTGTCTTTTAGGGTGAAATGGGCTCCAAAGGAGATAAAGGATCACCTGGATTTTATGGCAAAAAGGGAAGTATGGGTCATGCATCAGAGTACCCACACTGACCTTTTAATGTCATGGAAATAGTACACTGTATTGCATCTCTGCTCAGCCTTAGAATTCTCAGGAGATTTATTTAAAACAATGAGCAAAAAGAGGAGAAATGTCTGGTGACTGCTCTGTAAGGTATTCTATAAGAATGCAGTGTGTGTTATTTTATTGTGAATTTAAACAGTAATTACTGTGAAGGATTCCTTGGAGACAGTAGCTGCTTGAAAACATGTCCACTGAGAATCTATGCTGTGGGCCTTCCTATTCTCACACTTAGGGAAGCTTATATGCTTGGTGTTTAAAATACCCACTGCCTTTTAATTTTGTCAAGATGTAGTTTCTGCGTCTGGATGCTCAGAATATTAATTCTGCATCTATCCACATTTTCATTGTCTTACATTGTGCCCACTGGGCTGATAAAAATAATGCCTTAACCAAAGTGATAGAGGTGACTCAATCTGCCATTCAACCAATTCTGCCACTCCATGATGAGTTATCTTACTAGCTTTCCTATTTAAGTTTAAAAACTAAAAAATATTATGATGATGATAATTTTTTAAATGTTATTTTTTAATACAGGGTGCAAAAGGTGAAAAGGGGAATGCTGGTTTTCCTGGCCTTCCTGGACGTGCTGTGAGTTTGATGGGAAAAAAGTTCTTAAGTATTTTACCTTCAATAAATAAAAAGTATAGTATCTCTCTTTAAAAAGAAAAATCAGTGCAAAAATATATTAAAAATACATGTTTTATTTTTCAGGGAGAACCAGGAAGACATGGAAAAGATGGAGTAATGGGTAGTCCTGGCTTCAAGGTATTTACTAAAATAAAACAAAATGAAAGAAATTTCTTTACCTTGTGAGTGAAACTTAGAAGAATATACCAATACTATAATTTTTCACATAGAGGATTAGGATAAATTAAAGAGCTGAAAGTTTTTGAATCTAATTTAAAAATGACTAATTTTCCTTTGAGTTTATCATGAACTCTACTGTGTGAGGAATACGACCATGGAATGTTAAAAGCTCAGGATCAATAACCCATTCAAAGTGGCTTGCTTGATGAGTGAGAGGCAGGATTTCATAGAGCTGTCTGTCAAGGGATTGAGGTTTCAGGGGGAAATGTCTACCCTAACCCCTAAAATATCTTTTTCTCTTATACAGTATGGAACGAAGACAAGGGAATTAGAGCAAGAGGGATCTGTAAAGTGGCAATTATTTCTTATTCTCATGATGATGGTTTGGCGCCATCATGTTCTTACACAAAACACTTTTAATTTGCCACAGATCAAATAGAGATGAGCTTTCTATGGTGCAGATGAAAGGACATCAAGGCTTCTGTATATATCCAAGTCAGTGTATCTGGACTATGCCAGCAGAACAAGCCAACACACAGTGGGCTTGGTGTAAGCCAATTTGGATTTCTCAGGACAGGATTTGTGGAACTCATCAGAGCTAAAGGAGCCACTTGGTTAAGCAGTAGATTTAAAGATGTCATCCTATTTCCAAATGGTCAGCTCTTTGATGCTCAAACTTGCCCAGAAATCCAGACCGTATTGTTGTAGTTTGTAGTTTTATTTTCTTTCTTTGGAAAAAATGTCCATTTGAAAGTTCCTTATGATTCTTCAAAAATTACAGATAGTACTTTCTAAGACAATACACCCAAATGTAAAATACTGAGCCTATTTTAAAGAGCTTGATTTTCTCTTGTTAATTATGTTCCACTGGATTCCATTTCCCACTTGTTTGTTAGAAAGATTTTATTGATTTTTGTTAGAATAAAACCATCATGGTTTCTACTCATATGAGTGATGTTATCTGATTAGATTCTTCTATACCTGCAAAGTAGGCATTAATTTAATTTTTCCTTGTATTTTGTTAGTATAAACCCATATACTCCAAGAAATGGTATTATACTTTCTGAAGATAGTAGAAGTTAGAGAATACAACCAAATTAGACCCTCAGCTTTTGATGACTTTTTCTAACTATATATCATTTGGCAAATTCTTTGACCCTTAGCTTCCTCCGTTTTCAGAATGGAGTAAATGTTACCTCCATTGAATGGGATAGTGAGGACTGAGTAAGATAAACAGCACGTGCTTGGCAGAGAATAAGTGTCAATAAGGAATTGGTTCCTGTCCATTCATTTGAACATAGCTTTCGATCCCTTTTTGATTGTAAACTGTGTAGAATGTGTATATTTATACAATCACAAGTGTAAATCAGTTAATTTGCTTTTAACAATTTTGTTTATATATATATATATATATATGTTACTTACTGGGTTCTTCACCCACATAGTATATAAATTTAATGTTTTCTACTACAGGGTAGAGTAAAAGGGTATGCAACCATCACCTCAGTTTAATTTTAAGATATTCTCATCACCCCAAAGAAAAACTCATACCCATTATCAGGCATTCCTCATTTCCCTCCAAGCCTCTGTCTTCTGTATCCAGCCCTAGACAACCACTGTCCTTCCTGTCACTCCATATTCCCTATTCCCGAGTCTGGACATGTTCCATAAGTGAAATCATAAAATACTCAGATTTTAAGACTGACTTCTCTTATAATAAGGTTCACTCGTGTTTTGATCTGTATCAATATTTCATTCCTTTTCATAGCTGACAATATTTCAAAGGATGGATCTAATAATGTGTTTAGTATTTTGAAGTCAGTTCACTCTTTATATGTGATATTTACAACATTATCTTTTCTAAATATTTTCCAAATTTTTATAATCTTAGTTTAGATATTTGTCTATAGTTTATTTTGAAGTAATTTCTATGTATAGTGTGAGATAAAAGTTAAAGTTCATCTTTTTCTTGTGTGGATATTCAGGTATCACAACACCATTTATTAAAGCCTATTATTTCCAATTGAATTACATTTCTATATATACACACACAGTTATACAGAATAATGAGTTTTATTTTGCCATATGTGTGTGAATATACCATACTTTGATCATTTCCACCCTCCATTACCCTGCTTGCTCAACCCTTTCCCCTCCCCTGATTTCTGGCCTCTTCTCTAAAAAGTCCTTCTACTTTTATGTCATCCTTCTCTCAATAAATTTTCAGATTTTACGTATGGGAGAAAATATGTGATATTTGCATGAGTCGACCTTATTTCACTTCACATCATGCTCTCCAGTTCCATCCATTTTCCTGAAAATAACATGATTTTATTTTTCTTTATGATCTACCAATATGCCTATATATATATATTTTACATTTTCTCATCCATTCATAGTTAACAGGCACCTAAGCTATTTCCATACCTTCACTGCTACAAATTGTGAAGATATGGATGGGATGGGTATGAAGGTTATCTCTTTACTGTACTGACTTTATTTCATTCATATGTATCAGAGAGTGTTTTATCTAGCTCAAGTGATAGCTCTATCTTTAACTGGCTGAGGACCTTCCAAACTGATTTCCATAATGGCTGTAATAATTTACATTTCCACCAACAGCACAGAAGACTTCCTTCTCTCCCCACATCCTTGCCAGTATTTGTTGTGTTTTTTATTCTTGATGATCTTCATTATGTCCACAGTGAGATATTATATATGTATTGGGCATTTGTACTCTTTTTTTGAGAAGTGTTTGTTCAGTTTATTTGCCTGTACATTACTTGCGTTCTTTGAAGTTTTCTGGTATTGTTTTTTAAATTCTCTCTATATTCTAGATATTAATCTCCTTTCAGAAGAGTAGCAAAAATTTTCTCTAGTCTGCAGGCTGTCTCTTCACTCTGTTGTTTCCTTTGCTGTTAGATTTGATGAAGTCCCCTTTGTAAATTCTTGCTATTATTTCCTATGCTGGTGGAGTCCTATTCAGGAAGTTGTTGTGTATACCTATACATTGAAGTGTTTCTCCTATGCTTTCTTCTAGCATTTTCAAAGTTATACTTAGGTCATTTGAATTGATTTTGTATATATGAATATCCAGCTTTTCCAGCATCATTTGTTGAAGAGGCTGTCTTTTCTCCAGTGTATATTTTTGGCTCCTTTGTCAACAATCAAATGACTGTAATTTTGTGGGCTTGTTTCTGTGTCCTCTACTCTATTTCATTTTTATGCCAGAAGTATCTTGTTTTTGTTACTATGGATTTGTAGGATATTTTGTAAACAAGTATTATGATACCTCCAGCCTTACTCTTTTCGTTCAGGGTTGCTTTGGCTATTCTGGGTCTTTTGTGTTTTTATAGTAATTTTAGAATTATCTCTAGTTCTTTTAAGAATGTCATTTGTATTTTTATGGGGATTGTCAAATATCAACTGATCAATATATGTGTGAAACTATTTTTAGATTCTCAATTCTGTTCCATTAATCTATACCTTCATCCTCTCCTCAAAGGCGCACTCCCTGTCTTGCTTATCATCATTTTACAATGTTTTGAAATCAGATAGCATAAATACCATAAATTTATAAAAACATCTGCTTTCTATGTAGAGTTTTTATTCAAATATCCAACATTATAATTTAATTATTGATTTTATGGATTTTTAAAATAACTTTTTATGTTCTGTTTCCTTTTTGCTTCCTTTTCCTGTATCTTTCTAGCTTTAAAAATTAAGAATTAGGGCTGGGGATTTCACTGCCTGCCTCACCAGCATAAGGTCCTGAGTTCAATCCCTGGTACAAAAAAAAAAATTGAGAATGAGCTGAGTGTGGTGGCACATGCTTATAATCCCAGCACTTGGGAGGCTGAGGCAGAAAGATCACTGCAAGTTTGAGGCCAGCCTGGGCTACATAGTGAGTTCAAGATCAGCCTGAAGTACATAACAAGACCCTGTCTCAAAAGGCAAAAAAAAAAAAAATCAAATTGAGAATTAATTTATTTTCATTCTATTATTACTTTTTTCTGATTTAAGTAGTAAAGGAATATTTTTGACTATTGCTTCAATTGTATACCCTTGATTCTGTTGTGCAAGGTCTTCATTAACATTGTTTTTTTTGAAGAAATACTGCAATTTTGGTTTTTGCTACTTTTTCCTAAGCATTGTTTAAAGAGTTTTAATTTTTTGTTTTAGTTTGGAGGGCCTTTTATATTTAATCTGTTGCCAATTTCCTGTTTTATTGCACTGTACCAGAGAATCTTATTTGAAGAATTTCTTTTTTATGGTCTTTTGAAATTTTTTTATTTGACTTACTATATGTTCAATTTTCAGAAATGGTTCTCTGTGCACATGAGAAAATAAATTCCTATTTTCAGAGCACAAAACTCAATACGCATTCCTAAGAGCTACTTTAATAAATATTTTTTGATATTTAACATAGTTGATTTTTATTTCTTGTACTATTTTGGAGAGTACTATCTAGGTGTTCTATTATTAGTTCTTTTTCGCCTATTTCTCCTTCCATCTTCTGTTTTATGAATGTGCTTTCTATGTTATTTGTTGTATACTCATTATTAGTATGTCATTTTGTAGTGTGGCTTTAGAATTATAATTACCATTTTTGCCTCCTTTAATAACTTTACTTCTATCATGTTTTATCACAGGATTATACACCTTCTTTATGATTATTTGTATTTGCTATAGTTTTGCTCATTGTTCTATTATTAGCTTTAACTTCTTGAATAACTTTGTTTTACTTGTATCTCTTATATGAAGTATAGAGTTTGTCTTCACTATTTAAAACAACTTCAGTGATTAATCAGATTAATTAATCTGTTTTTATTCATTGATAGGTTTGGTCTTACCTCTGTTAGAACACGTTATAATTTTGTTATAATAGATTCATTGTTTCTCAGTGTGAATGGTTGCCCTTTCTTTCTATTATCAGTATCTTTGGCATTTAGAAAGATTTATATTTTTGTCACAGTAGTTGCTATACTAAATTGATTATCATTTATACATGTACATTTTAAAAGTCCCATAGTTTCCTTTTGCCTTGCTTAAACATCTACTTCATTGCACTAAATTTAAATGACACCCCATGATGTGGATATTAATGAGTTTATTCTTATTCCCCCTTTCCTTATCATTTTTGTTTGATCTTGTTCAACTCTGTTATATATGATATCTATAGACTGTTTTTTTCCCTCTCTCCACCTTTGTTGCAGATCTGCAGTTAATTTTACTTAGTGCTCATTACCAGCCCCTTTAGCTCTCTCCAAAGTCACAACTTGAATGTGATGAAGTTTCTCCTCTAGTATATTCCTTACAAGGAGCTTGTGAGTACATTCTTCCCTATGTTCTACTATTATAATGTGCCTTTCTGTACTCTTGATACTTGAATAATAGCTTGACCACTGTAAAACCCTCATCTTACTGTTTTTCACTGTTTCCCATGAATTTCTTAGAAATGTTGGTCCATTGCTGTCATATTTGTTGCTGATACCAACCGACTGGTCTTTTCTTGTAAATGACTTTTGTCTTTTTGTGTAGAAGTTCTGAAGGCTGGAACAGTTTTATACTTAAAGTCTAACAATCTAAGTATGTATCCAAATTAAAAATTCCAGTTACCCTTGAACTTTTGTTCAGAACTTAGATTTAGGGCTTCTTTTAAATCTACAAGGTGCTAACAGATTATAATTTTAAATAGAACTTTGGTTACACTGGTTTGATTTGTGTCTAAAGTACTTCAATCACAGGAATTTTGAGACTTCTTTCACTGCCTTCTACTGCTATCATTTTCGTTTTCAAAATTGGTTCCATGTTATTGGCTATGTTTAGTTTTCTCCTTAATGCCTTCTTAACTTTAAGTTAAATCTATTCTCCCATGTTTTCTACTAATATTTTAACTATCATACTCATCATACCTGAGATAATTTTGTATTTTCTTTTCCAAGTAATTTGCTTCTTGATTCATACTTTGTATCTTACTTTTTTCCACTTTCAGAGTCTTTGATTTCTAAATTTTTAACATCTGAAAATGCATGTATGTCTGCTGACCCAGGTTAAGGCATTTTGGTGCATTTTTCTTCTGCTCTATGTTTATTTTTGTGAGGAAATTTTACTCAAATGTTTTGATTCTCATTTTCTGTTTTTTCTTTTAGCAGTTTTGTTTGTATATTGTCTTCCAATTCTTTTTCAGTTGAAAATATCTCATATTTATTTAGATCTCCAAGAATAGGCAGGAGTGTAAAAATTTGGGTGGCCCATTAGGCTTCTTAGTCCTGTGGTGTCTCCTTTCTATATATAGTAAAGTTATAATTCCTTTAATCACTGAAGTTATTTATTGAAGGGTCTGGTGTGTTAGGAAGATGGAGGAGTGAGAAAAATTATGTGTTCATTTTAGGTTCCTGTAGCGCTTCCCAGGGAAGATGTCCAGTGAGCAATTAGATTGAGATAAGGAACTCCATCTTTGTTAGGTAGTCCAGAGAAACTGAGCAGAGTTGGAAAGGGTTGTCTTAGATGAGGGACACCATCACATGGTGATAGGAGAGCGGGATAGACGAGTGTATGTTGGTTTGAGTTTCATTTTTCTAAGACTGTGGAAGTTGTCATGTGTTGAAAGAAGGGAGGGAAAAAAGGAATTGTTTATCATAAAATTTTTTATGTACCATAATCTTGTCATATATGTGGAAAATGTGGTAGACAGAAGATGAAGAAAATATAAAAAGCTACAAAAAAATCCAGTTGAAGCTTTGTGATCATAGTACATTTTTTCCCTATACTTAAAACGCAAGCAAAGAAAGGTCTGAGACAACTTTCAGTTTGGTTTACTCAACATTGGAATTTGCATAGAATAGGAGGGAAAGGGGTCAGAGTTTTAGAGAGTTGTTCAAATCATGAAATATGGTATTTAAGCTGGATATGAAAAATAGGAAAAGGAAGATTATAACAAAAGATCTAATTTATTGAATACTTATTACATGCCTGGTTCTTTTCTCAGCATATTGTATGCATTTTATCATTAATGTCATGAATCATTTTGGGTTATAATTGAAAAAAAAAACTTTGCCTTTTTCCAGATGAGATAACCAAGTAACAGGGAAATTAAAAAACTTGTCTAAGACCATGTAGCCATCATTTTAAGAAAATTCCTTTCACCAAACTCTTAAAAATGGTTTTATACCAAAATAATGTTCCTCAAATATAGAAAATGATGATAAAATGGTGATTTTATTGTTTTTATGAGTTTTTAACTAGATGAATGTAAAGACTGACCCTATTATTCTTAAATTATACTAGTATCTCAACATATGCTATTCAAAAATAACTCAGCCTAGAATGCATCAATAAAGATTTTTAAACCCCAGCTTATTGATGGTAGTGGATTTCAGTGCACAGAACTGAACTAAAAGCTCTTATTCTGTTTTCCTAAAAAAGAAAAAAAATCTGTGAAGTTGGGGATATCGATGAGGTTTAACACCGAAGTTCAACACTGAAGTTCATGTTCAGTGAGATTAAAGGACTTAGTCACATGAGTTCAGTGAGCTTCCTAAGAAGTCTGGGCCCCAGCCTTGGGAGTCCTCTGTGCGTGATGCTTTCTCTGTGCCGGTTTATTTGGCTGTCCAGGAGGAGCTTTCTTGGGCTTCCATCTTCAGTACACCCTCAGGCATGCTAGAGATTTGTTTACAGACTAAGGATAAAATACGCAGTAAGATCAAAATCAAAAGAAAGTGTTTCCTTAATAACAAAGTAAAGACCTTCCTCACACTATGTTTCCACTGTTAGTAAACCATACTGTCCACCTGACTTTAGCATTGATTGCTATGACTGCATCTAAATTACTCTCCATCCTTTCACTTATTTATTTGTGGGCAGGAAGCAAAGATCACAGCATGGAAACAAATAAATATGCAATGCAAGTTTCACATGTCTGTTTTTAGTTAAATTTGCTGTTTTGAAATAACTGTGTTGTAGCATAAAACAACTTTGAAATTAGATACAGAAATTGGATTGAGGAATAATGTTGAACATGACAGTTTTTTCACTTATTTTATATCAAGAAGGAATTTTTTAATCAAATATAAAAATGATAAAGGTATTAGAGGTACAGCCATGATATAAAATTTTGCGTGCATAAGACAAACTGATTTGTACCAGATTTTCCTACCATGAAAGTGACAAAGGAATGAGATTAAGTCTGGTTATAATACTGAACTTCACAGATTAGTTGTATATTGCATTTTAAATTAGGGGAAATAACCAGGTAGAAATTATCTTAAATTATATATATTTTTCTAATTCCAGCACTCTGGGATGGGGAGGCAAGAAGATCCTTAGTTTGAGCCAGCTTAGGAAAGTTTGTAACTTAGCAAGAAAGTATCTCATAAATAAATAAATAAATAAATACATACATAAATACATAAATAAATAAATGGACTGGGGCTGAGGCCCAGTGTGAAGGCCCTGGGTTCAATTCCCACTATAGCTAAAAGAGAAAAATATATATATAAGAAAGGAATGAAGAGAAGGTTCCTAGTTAAAGATTGCTAGCTAGGTATTGCTAGCTATCACCATGGGATAACTGACCTACATAATCTTCTGATAGAAAATTTCCAGATATTTCCCCATTTTCTTTTTTCCCATGAAACTGAGCATTTAAGAATGAGTCATTCATTCCTCCTTGCTTAACATACTCTAATGATTTCAAGGAAGGGGACAGAGAGTCTTACATTATGTTTGTGGTAGTCTAAATATAGTAAGTGCCTTAGAACAAACAGGGAAATAGATTTTTTACAAATGGGACAGGGACCAAGAGATGGAGCGAGGTGGGAGGGAGGGGCGGGAAAGAGGAGATGAGAACAATGAATATGTGTTATGCACATGTACCAACTCCCCATGATGAATATAGTCATCATGTACTGCAAACGTGTACTGACAAAATAAATAAAAACCTCATTTAAAGATATTTCCTACTTTGTTGAATGTGTAAGTGAGAAAAACAATACTTATATAAATAACATAGCAAGATACCTGCTGAATAACCTGGCCATCATAAAATTCAGTGCTAGATTTAAAGCTATATGGTACAATGCCATCATAGTTTATAATGGAGAGGAGCAGAAATCATCTGTAATTCCCTATCTTGAAATGTAAGCTAGATCAGTAGTTCTCAAAGTGTTGTCCTAAGACCAGTAGTATCAGCACTTTCTGGGAACTTGATAACCAGATTCTAGAGATCTACCCTAGAGCTCCTGAATCAGGAGTTGTGGAGGGGGGGGCACCATAGTCTACAGTTTAACAGCGGCTGCTCCAGGAGATTCTGCTAAAGCTTGAATTTGAGAGTTACTGAAACAGATTATAAAAATGGATTATATTTTGTTCATCTAATTCTGTATTATTCCAGTTTTCTTTCCTAACAAGAAATAGGAAGAATGACAGTAAATTAAATCCTCAAATAATTGTAGAACATCATTACTGACAAAAGTTGCTAATTTGACAGGGGTGTGTGTGTGTGTGTGTATTGTGCTCAAATGACAGGCATATGGTATGGTGCTGGAGATTGAACCTAGGGCTCATGCAGCCTAAGTGAGTACTCTACCACTGAACTACAGCCGCAGCCTGTTTCATTACTTTAAAAAAAAGTCTTGCTAATTAGAGTGAAGTAAGAAGTTAGGTCAGTGGATAGAGATGTAAAAGAGATTTTCATAAACCAAGTAGTTATGCAATCTCAAATTGTTTCTACTCTTTGATAATGACCCTCCTCTCTTGAGTCCATATATAGAAAATCTAAACTGCAGGTTCACTCACTAAGCCACATGGAACAGTACTACTTGAAAGCAGGGGAAGTTAAGTGGTCTAATGACTTATATCAGGCTATGGTTCTCAAATAGCTATGTCAGAATCAGCTGAAGACTTGTGAGAACTCAGATTGCTGCCTAGACCTCCTTCTCTGGCTTCTGATTCAGCAGGCAACAGTCAGGACCTGGCATTTGAATACTGAAGTTTCCACATGGGGAAGGTGCCCTGGATGGTTTGAGGGCTTGTGTTTGAGAGCCACAGACTGGGAAGTTTCTCTCTGACTATTGGTGGGAGACTTGAGTTCAGATAGGCTATTGTAGTACTTCACTTTAGTATTTAGGAGTTCACATGTCCCTTTTCTCTAATTTTCTAGGCATATTTAAACTTTTTTCACACTAAGTGGACCCACCATACCTTT
This sequence comes from Heterocephalus glaber, assembly GCF_000247695.1. The sequence goes on along the minus strand of NW_004624850.1, from coordinate 3,754,242 downwards.
TTGTTTTGTCTGACATTTTCATAAACTTTACTGCGGAAACATTGAATCAACAGGAGTTTCCTTCCCTCCAGTTTGGTTAATTTGCAGGAAAACATTATTCTTTGCTCCTTTTACAGCTTTCCAGTAGTGTTTGTAAATAAAAATGGAACAGATGAAATATTTGGCTTTGGTTGATATTTCACCATGTTAATGAAATGCAGGAATTCATAAAAGTGAGGGAATGAGGGCTTATGCAATTGATATGACTGAATACTTTCTTAGTGCTGATTGTGTTAGCTGAGGTTAATAGGTTCTTCTCTGCTTCATCTTCTACAGTTTTTAGAAATTCACTAGAATATGAGACACTGAAAAATAGTGTGAGAATATGTTTTAATGACTATATTCCAAGACTTCTGTCTTTGTACATATTTCAGCTCAGGTATTTGAAACTTTTATACAAAAATGCTTCTGTTTAACTTACTTTCTTGCTCTCAACTATGATGAATATTATCTCTGATAGAAAACAAGTATTGCATAATTGCTGGAGGGCAAGTTTAGTTCCTGGTTAGACAGAAATAAAACCACCACCTTACTGTTAGGTTTGAAAAATCTGTGAATAATGTGCATTTAGCATTATAATCAGCTAATATTTATTGCTTTAATAGCTAACAGGTTAGATATGTTTGTTTATCCTGACGATTCATTTGGGAAAAAATTTTAATGTACTAATGAGTAAATATAAAATAAGATGCTTAAATAATTTGAGCATAGCAATTTAAAGGTATGTAACTGAAACTATTCAAAAGTATTGACAGGTAGGTACCTAAAATATATATTATAGATGTTTATTTTGAATAGGTAGATACTGAAATAAAGGGCCAGACAATTTTAAGTAATAACCTATATGTAACTACATTCATTCAGAATAATAGTTTTATTTTGATTTAAAAATTCACCCCTTGGAAGGCAAGGTGTAATAAGATGATGAATTTTAAAGTGAAAATGAAAATGAAAATAAATATGAAAAGGACTGATATAAAACACTGATCACACATTGAAGGGAAGAATGATTATATAATATGATAATGAATTTATAGTTTAATTATTAATGTATGAGTTTACAGTGTTTGCATGGTCACTTTATGAATCTCTGAAAAGGTTATTTGATGTCATGAAGAGTAAGTACCAATAATCCAGAGGTAATTTTTATTTTTCTGTTTGTGTCTAGCATGCTTTAATATATAATAAAATATACTATTATTTTACTAAGTAGACCTGAAAATGGATTTTCTATTTCTTTTTATCAAATCATTAAAAGGGAGAAGCAGGATCCCCAGGCATACCTGGGCATGATGGACCTCGGGGAGAGCCTGTGAGTACTTTCTTACTTCATTTCTGAAGGATCCTGTTCTTGATGTGTCATGAAATCCTATGACTATCTAAATTCTCCTCCTCTTTGCCCTGTTCTTGTTCAACGACTTCCAGAATTTGGGTGTGGTAGAGGTTTGTGCGGAACACGGTACAATACTGATATACTGAATTCTCTTTCACCAACCAGGAAGCATGTTGGGTATGGTATGAATCGCAGCCACCACCCCTCATGTTCAAATGAGTGGGTAGCACAGACATCACCATCTGGTGCAGAGCCTTTAATTCATGTCACTTTGCAATGGGTGCATTATTTCATAGTGTGCTCTCTGAGCTCATGACTTCAATTAAAATCAGGGACAGAGAAACATAACATTAAGAAAATACTAAAGGGCCAGGGATTTAGCTCAGCAGTTTCGCCACCTGCTGCACAAGCGCAAGGACCCAAGTTCGATCCCCGGTACCAAAAAAGAAAAAAAAGAAAAGTAAAGAAAATACTAAATAAGAATACTAGATATCTGTATTTTTAGCATGTAGACTAGATGATTCTTCAATGAATTTTGGAAATGGACTTGTCCCACTTTCTTTTATACAACTCACAATCAACATTTATTTATTTATTTTTATTTTTGTTAGTACATCTTTGCCATATACATTTACATAGCAGATGTCATTTGATTCATGAACTGTATCTATCCTCAAAGAACTTGTGATTTGCTTGGGAAGAAACTAGGTCAAGAAGTGAACTAATGAATATATTGGCATTTGTCATGGAGTGTTCATTTGACAGATCAGAATCCACATACTGGACATGGAGACAAGTTACAAAGCCTTCTTACATAGTGCAGAAGAATTGAGCTATGCTTAACATTTCTCAAATTTTACCTGAATTTCCATTGTGTGTATTATGATGCACTAGAGCAAGTTCTATATAAAGCACCTGCCTTTAAGAAGTTGATAATATAATTTGGGAGACTGAAGTAAAAGAATGCAAATGACTCCCAACATAAGGGTGTTTATAGTAAATCCCAAGTACGAACTAGACCTGGACTCAGAAGGCCAGGGTTAAAGGCAGTCTCTGCTATGTGCTGCCTGGTTGGGTGGGATAGGTCACTTCATGTCTCTGCCTTTCTCTTCATCTAAAAATTATAAAAACATCACACAAATGTATGGGATTATTCTAAGTGCTAAAGGAGTGTAGGAAGGCAATCCTTCATCTTGGGTGGTTGAGAAATTTTTACCAAGCATTTGAGGCTAGATTTGGTAACGGGGGGGGGGGGGAGAATGTTTGAAAGCACATAGGTGAGATGGTTAAAGATGTACCCAAGAAACAAGGAAATAATATAAATGTAGTCCTGAAGAGGTAGTGAAAGGCCCCTGTTGGATGATAAGAAGTAGTTAGGAAGGCAATGAGGACTGTAATATAGAGATCCTGAACTGTGAATTAGGAAGGTAAACATTAATTCACTTGCCATTGAAATTTTTGTGAGGATAAAAAGAATGGTATAATAAAAAGAGGCAGGTTATGAGCTACTGGTATATGTAAAGTGGATGGAAAGGAAAAGACATTGAAATAATTCCTGAGCCATTTTGACAGACAAGGCATGGGGTATAAGACCTCAAGTATAGTCTTAATAGGAATGGCGAAAGTTCATTAGGGAAAATGTGGGCTCAATGTATTTGAGCTATGATTGTTACTATGATGGAATAACTTTAGGGTCTGGGTTCAGGGTATGAGACTGGGTGTGATTATTCATTTATGTATTAGTTTCGGCAAGAATATAAAGAGAAAGACAGAGAGAAATAAATGCATACAAGTGGTAGTGGTGGGAAGGGAGAGAAAAAGGGAGGGAGACAGAGAGAAGGAGAGATGAAAGGGAAGAAAAATCAAGAGGGAGCTAAGAGACATCAGAGATTAGTTCATAAAGTCTTTGCCTACGCCAATGTTTTCAAGAATTCTACCTAATCTATCTTTCAGCCGATTTAGTGTTTGTTTTAATATTTAGGTCTTTGATCCATGCAAATACTGCATGGTGAAAGGTAAGGGTCAATTTTAATATTTGTAAAGTTGAAATCCAGTTTTTCCAGCACCATATATTAAAGAAGTTATCTTTCTTCCACTGAAGGTGTTTGGCTCCTTTGTCAAAGATAAGGTAGCTGAGTATTTCTGGAGTTGTTTCTGAATCTTCTAATCTGTTTCATTGATCCTCAGGTCTGGCTTTTTATTTTGCCAGTATTTTTTTGTCACAGTAGCTTTGTAGTATAATTTCAGCTCAGGGATTGTGATGCCCCCTCCCTTGCTTTTGTTGCCTAGAATGGCTTAGTTCTCCTCTGGTTCCAAATGAACTTTAGGATTGTTTTCTTTAATTTTGTGAGATATGTTGTTGAAATTTTGATTAGGATTGCTTTAAATCTGTATAACAGTTTTAGATGTGTGATCATTTTCACTATATTGGTTCTTCCTACCCAAGAACAAAGGACATCTTTCTATTTTCTGATATCGTCTTTGATCTCTTTTTTTCAGAGTAGTGTAGTTTTAATTTACAGGTCTTTTACTTCCTTCATTAGATTCCTAAGTATTTCAGTTTTTTTGGATGCTATTGTGAAAGGTGCTGTTTCCCTACTTTCTTTCTCAGTGAGTTTGTCACTCACGTACAGGAAGGCTATTGAATTTTGAGTGTTGATTTTGTATCCAGCTATGCTACTGACTTTGGTTATTAAGTCTAGAAGTCTTTTGATGGAGTTTTTGGGGTTCTCTATGTAGAGTATTATGTCATCTGCAAATAATAATTTAACTTCTTCCTTTCCTATCTATATTCTTTGTATTCTTTCTCTTGTCTAATTGCTCTGGCTAATGTTTCCATGGTAATTGAACAGGAGTGATGATAATGGTCATCTTTGTCTTGTTCAAGATTTTAGAGTGAAAACTTTCAGTTTTTGTCCATTTAGTATGATGTTGGCTGTTGGTTTGCTATAGATGAGTTTTATAAGGTTGAGCTAATGACCATCCATTCCAATTTTCTGTAGGGTTTTTTTTTTGTAATCATGAATGGGTGTTGAACTTTGTCAAATGCTTTTTCTGCATCTATTGAGATGATCATGTGATTTGTTATCTTTGGCTCTGGTATGGTGTATTACATTTATTGATTTGCATATGTTGAACCATCCCTGCATCCATGGGATGAATCCTACTTGGTCACAGTGTATAATCTTTTTGATGATGTGCTGTTTGCTGGTATCTTATTGAGGAATTTTGTACCTATGTTCATTAGTAAATAGGCCTGTAGTTCTCTTTTTTGGTTGGCTCCTTCTCTGGTTTTGGAATCAAGGTAATGCTTGCTTCCAGAAATGAATATCAGAGTATTGATTCCCTTTCGAGTTCATTAAAGAGTTTGAGAAGTACTGGCATTAGGTCTTCTCGAAATTTCTTGTAGAATTTAGCAGTGAATAAATCAGGGGCCTAGGCTTTTCTTTGTTGGTAGGTTTTTAATTATATCTTCAATTTCATTGAATGATATTGGGTTATTTAGAATTTTTATATCTTCTTGATTCAGCTTTTCTAATTTATATGTATCTAGGAATCTGTTCATTTCTTATGTGTTTTCCATCTTATTAGAATACAGTAGAATCAAAGTAGGTATTGATGATCTGGATTTCTGCAGAAATCCTTCTATTGTGATTTTACTCTTTTCATTCCTAATTGCATGAATTTGACTCTCTCTTGTCCTTTTTTGATAAGGTTGGCCAATGGTTTGTCAATTTTATTTAATTCCTCAAAGAACTAACTCAATTCATTGATTCTTTGTATTGTTTTCTTAATCTCCATTGCATTAATTTCTGTTCTGATCTTTATAATTTCTTTCCTTGTACATGCCTTTGGTTTGACTTTCTCTTCTTTATGTGGAAGCTTAGTTTCAACATTAGGTTGTTTATTTGAGCTTGCTTTGTTTTTCTAATATATATTCACTGGTATAAATTTACCTTGTAGGATTGCTTTCATTATGTTCCATAAATTCTGGTATGTTGTATGGGCATTATCATGTAATTGTAGAAACTGTCTAGTTTCTTCTTTAATTTCATCTGTAACCCATTGGTTATTCAGGAGGGTGTTATTTAATTTCCACATGTTTATGAAGTTCTTGTGGTTCCTTTTGCTATTGATTTCCAACTTTATTGCAGTATAGTCTGATAATATGCTTGGGATAATTTCAGTTCCTTTGCATTTACTTAATCATGTCTTTTAATATTCTGTTCTTGTGTTAGATTTTTGGAGTTTTGACTATTATATGCCTAGATGTAGATTTTTTTGATCATGGTAATTGGAGTTCTGCATGTCTCACTTATCTATATGTTTAATTCTTTTTCCCTGTTTGGGTAATTTTCCAGCATTGCTTCTGTGAACAGATTTTTTGTGCCATTTGTGCTATCTCCTGCTTTTTCATTGAACCTGATCAACCTTATGTATTCTTCTTTTCATCATCTAGCAGCTTTTGGGTTGATTTATCATTGTCCTGTGCTATTTTTAAGAAATCTTTCTTTTACATGATCACTATCTGCAATTCTGTCTTCTATGTCTGATATTCTGTCCTCACATTGGATCATTCTACCATGTATACTTTCAGTGGAATTTTTAATCTCCTAGGTAATCTGCTTGAATGAAATGTGTTTCATGAATTCCATTTCTTTCCTATGCTGGGTATTTATGGTTTCCATCATTTTCTTAAGCTGCTCTTTTTTTGTTGTTTTATCTGTATCTGCTCTACAGTAACCAATCATGTCCTTCATTATGGAGACCATCTCTGTAGTTTTCTGAGAAATTATTTCTGATTTGCTTTTTTTCTAGAGCCTCTTTCATGTGCTTTGTTACTTCCACTGTTACCACTTCAGAGAGTCCAGATAGGTGACTTTTGGATTGTTCCACCCCACATCCCTCTGAATTTACCTTTGGTGAGCTGGAAGTCTGGGTTTGCATCTTGTGTAAATGTTTTCTTATTTTCTGTTTTTTAGAAGTTTAACTTCTGGGTTGATGCTTGTAAATTGCTTATGGTGATTAGCTTTATTGCTAGTATTTAGAACGCTTAGGAAATGACTATTTCTTAAAGGTGTCTTCAAGGTGTAGCTGGATTTTGGGTTTTGAGTCTGTTGCAAGACCCTACCTTTACAATTTTGGGGGATGAGAAGTTGTTGCCTACTTGACCCACCCCCTGGTTCTTTGGCACTTTCATATAGTATTTTTTATGACCCTTAAGCAATCTCTGTCTTCCTATAGCAGAAAGATTAACTGATTAGCACAATAATATCACATTGGCTAAAGTAGTACAGTCAGCAATAACAATAGCATCAAACATATCCTAGAAAATGACAAACTGTGGTAACTGTTAATTTACCACTTTTAACTGTATGAACTAGATTTGTGGTTATATAACAAAATCTAAAACAAACCAGAAAAATGTTTGCAGTAAATAAGCTTTTAGTATAGTGAATTTATCCTCAGATGAGAAAATTTAAAAGGAGTTAGGGAGGGAAATAAACAAATAGAAGAAGAGGAAGAGATTAGAAGCAAGGCTAGAGGACAAAGGAAGGTCAAGTAAACTGGAAAACTGGTGAAGAAGACTGGAGGGTAAGAGAGCAGAAAGAAATATAAACAAGAACAGAGCAAAACAACAAAACTAGAAACCATGTTCATACTCATATAAAAATAGGAAAAATCAAGCAAAAAACAAAACAACAAAAGAAAAGAAAAAAAATGTCTCCTTCAAAGCGAGTCTGGGCTGTCACTGATAGACAACCTGAGCAGTGTACATATCAGAGCAGATAAATCCCAGGAAGGCAGCCATAGCTTTATGGCAGGTAGTGGATAATCCCAGAGAGTTTGTACCTTTAGTTCCATTGAAGTTCAGGCTGGTTTCCAGCTTTGAAGATAGAACTGAACCTGTGGAGCTTGCAACAGTCTGCATGCCCCCCCACACTGGCTCAAACAGGGCTCCCACTAGGTAGAGACAGCCCACAGCTGTTCTCAGTTGGCCTCTCTCCAAGTTGGCTATTGGCCAATCATTGTCTTCTGGGGGATGTCCAACCCCCAACAATTCACACACCAATGCAGTCTGATGCATCCACTGTTCTTCTGTACTGGTGCATTACTTCCTGGAGGTCTCTGGAGTTGTGAATAGTGTTCATCTGCATGTTTGAGCCCCCCTTCCCACAAAGTGAGTCTGGGCTCAGGTAGGAGGTGCTGCCTGTTACCATAATCCTTCTTTGTTGGAGACTCTCTCTTTGCTCTCCCCATGAGCTTCAATTCTAAGTTCAGATCCTTCCTGGGTCCAGGGACCCACTTTCTTCCTTCTTCTCTTCCTCAGGTTGCTTTATTCAAATGCACAGACACAAAACCTCAGAGAGGCTTTCTCTCTGTTGCTTACCACTCTACCATCTTGCCAGAATTGGTAACAGAGATTAGAACTCGGTTCTTAGCTAGGAATGTAGCTCAGTGGTGTGGCACCTGCCTGGCAAGCATGGGCTTGAGTTCAATGCCCAGTCCAAAAGAAAAAAAAGAAAAGAACTGGGTTCTTATTATGAGATCACTATGTTCTAAATGTTTATGAGTTATTTAGAATGTGAAACTCATTTTCCCATAGAAATAATGCCGCAAAGGGAAGACCGATTAATACATCTATGTAAACTGTAATATGCTGATATGAGGAAAATGTGTTTACTTTGAAAATAATATTTTGTATCCTGTTATTAAAAATATCAAGAATGTTAAATAGGAAATAAGGCATTCCAGAGGTATTTTCTTTCTGGGGCTGGTGGCCTCACTTCCAGGCAGAAGCCACCATTCATTTGGCTTTGCTCTTGCCCTGCATTGCTCAGTCTTGCTCTTTTCTCAAGACTTATCCTTGTCTAAAGCTTCTGTGCTAGAATAAATTTCCATGGAAAACAGCATGGCTCTTCAGACTTTAGTCTTTACCTTCTTTTCTTCCTTCCTTCCAGCATTTATTGCATTTGTGTCATATTTGGTTTAGTACTAAGAGAAATACAGGGATTGGCTCATGAAGGGTTGGAGTTTGGTGGGGGTGATAGATGGTAAAGGCATAAACAAAATAGAAACCCAATTACAAAGATCTAAGAGATAGGTAAATGAGGAGCTTAGGCGGGAAATGGCAGGAATCAGGTAGTAGAGGTTATTTAGATGCAATCTAAATACAGTAGATATAAAATTGGGAGTCATTGATTGAGACCTTTGACAATTCTTCCATCCATACCTGCCCAACAAATCCATCTAGAAAAGCAGGAGGAGACCCCTTATCCCAAGGATCCCCACTCTCTGGGCCATGGACTAGTATAGGTTTCTAGCTTGTTAGGAACTAGGCCACACAGCAGGAGATGAGCAGTGGGCAAGTTAGAGAAGCTTCATCCCTATTTACAGGCACTCCCCCTCAGTTGATGCTACCTCCTGTCAGATCAATATGGCATTGGATTCTCACAGGAGCAAGAATTGTACTATGAAGCATTTGAGGATTGTAGGTTATGTGGTCCCTATGAGAATCTAATGTCTGATGTTCTGAGGTGGTGCTGAGGCTAAGTATAATTGATATTTATTGCAAACATATACTAATAAAATGAAAAAAGAATCTAGTCCCCCTTCCCCATCCATGGAAAAGTTGTCTTCCACAAAACCAGACCCCATTACCAAAATGGTTGAGGACCACTGCCTTATACCTTTTCTTCCACTCTCTTCTTTCTTGATGAATGACAAAGAGATAGTCAGGTCTTCTTAACCAGGAATCATCTCTGTTGAGAAAGCAATGAATATATTATGCATCTAAAACTTGTCAATATCTGCATGTAATCCTTCTGATCTGTATTCTCTTCTAAATAAAATCATGTAACATTCAAATTATTCTGTTATTTTAACAATAAATGAAAACTTGGTTGTTAGGAATATTAGACTGTGAAGATCAATCTTTGCTACTTGTGGAAAATCTTTGAAAACAGAAAAAAAAATCCCTAACATTTATGTTTTGTGGTAGAGAGAAATGAAGGTTGTTCCATTCCATGTGAATACTGGTTTTTTAAGTATTTGTAGTGAATGATTTGGCCCAACTAAAACAAACATTTTTAGTGTATTTGATCTACCATGTGGTAGCCAAGAAAATTAATAGACTTCAAGTTGAAAGAACAGAACTCTTAGAAAAATACTTTTAAACTAATTAAACACAGCCTTTTGCAGCCTGCTGGTGATTCATCCCTGCTAATAGATTGATATCTCCTGGAATTAAAATTGAGGGCAAAGATTCTTGCACTGGGAATGATTATATCACTTTAAAGTATAAGTATGCTGACATGCCAGTATCTTGAATTTTAAAGGCTAGCTGATCAATCCTAAGATTAATTGAGTGCTACAAGTAATTTACTTTCTAAGTGGCAAATTACAACCACTTAACTTTAATCCAGTTACCTGTAAACTTAGTTTTAACACTTCACTAAATGAACATTTCACTAAATGAATCACTGTGTTGAGGATTATAGTCTGTCTTTTAGATATACATTAAAAATAGTATCAAAATGCGCAAGCGAAGGACCCGAGTTCAATCCCCGGTACCAAAAAAACAAACAAACAAACAAACAAAAAAGAATCAAACTAAAAAGCAAGAAGACTCATTCTTACCTGAAGCTCACAAGATGTTTTCAAATAGAGCAGGTCTAGATAATAGCAAAGTCATTTAAGTAGGTAATCTATCTTTGAATAATCGGCAAAGATTTTTTAAAGTGAGGACTAATAAAACTTTAATAATAAATAGTGCATCAGACTCAAAGATATTTTAGATAAGTTTCTAGGAATAATAATGGTAGGAAGTTGAAAATTTCCTTAACTCTTTAAACCTTCAAATGTTATATTTCAATGAAGGATTTTGTAGATATGATTAAATTAAAGGTCCTGTGATGGTAGAATTATCCTGGATTATGTGATGGGATTGATACAGTCAGTTGAGAGTTTAGAGCACAACTGAAATGTCAGAGAGCAGGAAGAAATTGTTTCCATAGACTGCCATGGTCAGTCCCTACCTGAGGCTTCCCAGCTGCCCCTTCTTAGGGCCTGCAGTATGGATTTTATATTTCCCAACCCAATCCCCATGATACATAAATCAATTCTTTGCAAAATTCTGCACTACATTTGTGTAGAAAACAGAACTTGTGGGTAATGTACTTGTTTATTTAGCTGAGGAGATTTCTGAGCAAAGTGCTGCAGTTGTGGCATGATTTTTTGGTGTTTACAGTAAAGTACGAAGAGAAAACAACAAACTGAGGAAAAGACTGTTGAGCAAAACAGAACTAGTATTTGATGATTTGGAAATTTTTCAGTTTATCCAAATTACAAAAGAAGTTAAAACGAATAGATTCACTGTTAGAAAAGCATGGTGGATAATGCCTAAGGATGCAGCTGGAAAACCTTTTGCTAGAGCTAAATAGAGTAAGAATGTACATCAGAGATCCCTCAATCATCATGTAGAATCCTAAGGTAAAGATGAGATTACTTAGGAAACATTCCCAGGAGAGCCTCTTGTCTAATTTCATGAATCCCTAGGATAGACTACAAGGTTTTTAACAATGTTATGTCATCAGAAATACTGTCAGTCTGAACTCAGAGACAGGACAGATTGAAGGAAGATTGTTGAACACCCCAAATTCTACAGGCAGGAAGTGGGCTGATAAAACCACTCAGCTGCAAACACGTATTACCTTTAAGAGAAGAGAATAGTGATTCCAATGGTGGAGTCATAGGGCAGAACTTCCAGCCAAAAGGAGTATTTTTAGACCTTGAAACCAGATGGAATTTGCCCTGCTGGATTTTAAGTTGCTAGTGACCAGGAACTCTGTTCTTCCTTCCATTTCTCTTCTTTTTGATTAGGATGTTAATATATTTTTTACCGTATGCTGACTCAGCATTGTATTTTGAGATAGGTTTTTGTTTTTTGTTTTTTTTCCCTAGTACTGGGGATCAAACCCAGGACCTTGTACTGGTGAGGCAGGCACGAGCCACTGAGCTAAATCCCCAGCCCATAGCATTGTACTTTGGAAGAAGATAACTTGATTTCTAGTTTATAAATTCATGGGATATTTTTCTGTCCCAGGATGGATCATATCCTTATCTGATTTAGAAAATGAGATTTGAGACTTTAGAGCTGACTTCATTTACATAAGAATTTAAACTTCACTGGAATGAATTGAGACTTTGAGAATGTTGGAAGGGGTGAATGCATATTGCATGTGATTTAGATGTGAATCTTTGGTTGAAGATTGTTCCCCCACAGATATCAGGTCCTAATTGCTAGAATTTGAAAATATTACCCCATTTGGAAAACATAAACATGTCTTTGTAGATGTGATTAAATGAAGCACTTCATAAGGAGAAAGTGATCCTGGCTTATCCCAGTGGACCCTAAATATCACTATGTCCTTATAAAAAAGAGACAAAGGGAAATGGTACACACAGAAGAGGAGGAAGTAATAATATAATGGTCATTTAGACTGGACTTATGTAACCACAAGGAAAGTTGGTAGCTACCAGAAATTGAAAGAGTAGTGAATTCTGCCTTAGAAGTTCTGGAAGGTGTACAACCATGCCAATGACTTTAGACTTCTGACTTATTGAACTGTGAGAGTGAATAAATTCTGTTGTTTTGAGCTACTGAGTTTATGCTAATCTCTTATAACAGTATTGGAAACTATGATTTTTTCATTTAGTCTAATCCTTAATAGTCATTTTATGTAGCAAGCCTATATAAAAATGGTTATGATTACATATTGGAATATATTGCAAACATATGATGTGGCATATATTTTTATCAAAAACACTGTGTATTGGGCTAGGTGCAGAGGCACGTACTTGTAAAGCCAGCATTCTGAAGGCTGAGGCAGGAGGATTGCTTGAGCTCAGAGTTGGAGGCCTGCTGGTGTAACATAGTGAGACCCTGTCTCAAAATAAGGGAGAGAAAAAAAATATGAGAAAAGAGGAAGGCCTGGAAAACAGCTGCAGAGGCACACAGGCCCCAGCCAGAGTCTTGCCCAGATAATAGCAATGTGGGTGCATAGGCTCCAGGCAGGGCCCCACCAAGACACCAGCAACTTGGGGATGCAGGCCCCAGAAAAAGGCCCACCTGGAAAACAGCTGAAGAGGTGCGCAGACCCCAGTCAGAGGTTTGCACAGATACCATCAGTAAGTGCATCATGCAAACACCAGTCAGAACTCCACCCGGAAAACAGCCTAGCACAGGGATCCAGAAGGCCATCATTCTGAATCCAGATATTGGCACAGTGGTGAGTAGTAGAGAGAAGGCCTCTCTGAGGCTTGTTGAGAATCGAAGCCCACTGGGAAAGCAAAGAGTCACCTCAATAAGGGTGCAGCAGACTGCATTGGTTGAAATGAGAGGACACCTACACAAGTCTCAAAACCAGAATTCCAGATGACCAAAAGCAACTCCAAGGGGTAATGAGATGGAACAATCTGAAACTCAACCACCAGGACTCCCTGAACTGGCAATGAAAGAGGATCTGGAAAAAATAAAATCAGAAATAAATTTTCAGATAACATAAATTGTGTCCATGGTAAGAGACATGATTAATAACTCTACAGCAGATACATAAAAAAGTAGAGGACCTGAGGGACATGATGGAATCCCAACATAGGAAACAAATGGAATCCTTAAAACAGATGCAAACAGATATCCAGGAGGTTAAAAACTCCAATGAAAGTTTACTCAACAGAATGAGCCAATGTGAGGACAGAATATTGGACTAGAAGACAGGATTGCAATTAGTGACTGAGAAAAGAAAGATTTCTTAAAAATAGCAAGGGACCATGAGAAATCAATCCAGCAGCTGTGAGATGATGCAAAGAAGAATAACATAAGACAGATCAGAGTCAATGAAGAAACAGGAGATAGTTCAAATGACATTAAAAAACTGTTCACAGAAGTAATGGCAGAAAACTTCCCTAGCAGGGGGAAAGAATTTGCATACAGATAAGTGAGCCATATAGACTCCAACTAGCCATGATGAAAAAAAAAAAAATCTACACTGAGGCATATAGTAGTCAAGATTCCAGAAACCTAACAGAAGAACAAAATTCTACAAGCAGTTAGAGAAAAAAAACCCCAAAAAACAAGAGACCACATATTTAGCTCAGTAGTTCTGTGCCTGCCTCACAAGTGTAAGGTCCTGAGTTTGATCTCCAGTACTGGGAAAAAATGAGAAAAGATATTTTGGGGCTAGGGATTGAGCTCAGTAGCACTGTACCTGCCTTGAAAGCACAAGGTCCTGAGTTCAATCCCCAGTACAAAAAAGAGAAAGAAAGAAAGAAAGAAAGAAAGA
>NW_004624850.1:3718685-3736272 GCF_000247695.1 Heterocephalus glaber | reverse complement strand
TTGAGGCCATACTCTTAAGTGAAATAAATAGGACACACATGTGTAAATACCAAATAGTTTCTCTGGTATGAGAAACTGAAAGTGTAAATAAGGTATAATGTGAAATTGGAAGAAAAGGTCCAAAGGGGAAGGGGAAGTGGGAGGGGTTGGGGAAAGGAATGAAGGGAAAGGAATAAATGTGAGAAAAGGAAAATACTGAAACAAAGTTTTTTTAAATATGGAGAGTGGAGGAGTTGAAGGGAGGACAGGGGAATGGGGAGAAAAAGAAGAACCAAGATATATCATGCACAGGTACAAGCACCCAATGAAAAATGTAAACGTATTGTATACCTAAAATGTATCAATTAAGGAATTTAAGGGAAAAAAAAAGATATATCATGTAAAGGTACAGATTCCCAGTGATGGATACCATCATATTGTATACCTACAATGTACCAATAAACTTAAGGAATAAAAAAAAGGAAAAGAAGGAAAAATGGAAACAAAGCTTTTGAAAAGAAAATTTTAAAAATGAATCATTCTGGGTTTACAGAAAGAAAAAAATCTTGTTTTAAATGAAAATTTTGTGAAAACCATGACTCCATGGTAATCAGTATTTTTCCATAACTTCAATTTTGTTAAGTACTCATGTATTTCTAAAACTTGTCATTTTCCTATATCTTTGTATTATTGTATTTAGTAATTTTTACCTCAAATATATTTTCTCCCTACTATTTTTCAGATTGCAAAGTTGGAATAATTTAAATGATGTTTACTGTACTGGGTGCATAAATCATAGTTATGGAATATAATAATATATGGATTATGCATAAAATAGATCTACATGATTTAACCATAGGGTTTATTATACAGTTTAATTGTATTTCAATTATTTTACTCATCCCCCTCCTCCCAGGTGGGTTTTGATGTTTGTAATATTCCATTTTTGCTTATCTGTATTGAATGTATCCCATGCATATGATTTTTGGTAGTATGTTAGTTAAAAATTAAGTCAGAATAGCCAGGCATGATGGCACATCCTTCTAATCCCAGAACTGTGGAAGTTTCAGGCAGGAGGGTGGCAAGTTTAAGACCACTTTGGGCAATTAGTGAGACTCTGTCTCAAAATTAAAAAATAGAATAAAAGAGGGCTGGTTATTTAGCTCAGTGAAAATGCCCTAGGATCAATTCCTACCACCAGAAAACAAAATTAAGCCTGCATTTTGAATCTTTTTCATGGCTTCTTCTGTTCAAATGATGCTATCCTTGCCAGACTTCAAGGAATAAAGGAGAATCAGATTGTTTTAAAGAATCCTAGATAGTGTGAATATGCTTCTCTAACTTCTCACAAAGTCTGTCTGATTTTATCTTGGTCAGCGAGGTGGATGGTGGGAATTTAGCAATGTAATGACAGGGAGTAATCATCTTGACTTATGTTATCCTTTACTCCAACTTACTCTTGGACTGGCTACTTTGCTTTGGTCAATTTTTATCAGTCAAATTACCTGCAGCATCACTATTTCCATCCTTCTGCATCATCGCTATTTTTGCCCTTGTGCTCATTCTTTGTTTTGTTGAGTTTAACATTTTTCATCTGGCTGCTGCTCGCCATTGGTCTGCTCACCAGCCAGCCCCAACTTGTGCAGATTTCCTGAGGGCTCCTGGTGGAGATTTGGGGAGTGTCTCATCTCCAAGACTAAGCTGAGATCCTAGGAGCTGCATGAGAATAGAGGAAATGATGCTGTGTTTTCTGGATCTAGGAAGGTGAGCACCTGTTACTTATTTAAGGATATTTTTAGCTTTTTGATTATGAAAAATATTTGTTCTCATTTTTCCTAGAATAGAAATGTGGATTTTACTGTACTGTCTTTAAGCCTGCTAGCTCATACAGGCTTTTATTGTTTCCTTTTCTCTTGCTTTTCAAATTCTTGCTAAACCACATATTTGCTTGTCCTTATCATGTAACATTAAGTGCTAGGCTGGTCCAAGTCATCATTTACTTAAGAGACAAGTAGATCTTTTGTTTAGTCACCTTTTTGTGGTCTGATTGTTTGACATATGATTTTCATGCAGAAAGACAGAATATATGCATAAATATTTGGGAAAGTTACTGTTGAATGATACTTCCCATGTGGGGCAATACACTGTATTAAGCCAGAAACATGGAGATTTCTTTGTTTGCTTACGTGAGTGTATTTTTTATTTAGACAGAGAAAAAAGATAAAATGAACAACATAAAGTAGTTCTTCTATGGTTCTTATTTGATTTTCAATTGAATGGTAAGGTTGTTAAGTCTTGTAGAAATTTGTAATATTTTTCCTGTACCTGTTTTAGGTGCTGGGAGTGGCACATCCTTGGTATGTGTTGAATGAACCAACTTGAAAGTGAAATTTGTATCTGCTGTTAGAAACTTTACACAACACTTCTTAAGGGTGAAGGCAAAACACTTTTAGCAATTCAGATATACAGTTTGAAAATTCAATTGTCTTTATTACTATACTAAGCCCCTACTACTTCTAGTGATTGAGAATAATTTTGAAATAGGCCTTATCTAAATTAATGTTAATGTGTAGTTTTTCTATAGAAGTGATTACATTTGCAAGCAATAGCTACAAGTTTTCCTCTCTAGATATATGATGTTTGACCTTGTAAAAACTGTGAAGATATATTGTTTTCTTTAACCTTATAAAGCAAATGTTGACTATTGTTTGTACACATTAATAAAGTTTCACCAGGTTTAATCATGAGTTTGTTTGATTCTCCCTATTTTAAATCACAAATATCATTGACATAGCAAAATTGGAGTAGTATCACTAACATTTACCTGCTAGAAGAGAGCAATAAATTTTAATAGATTGATAAAGAGAATTATAACAGTAACATATTCTATTTGTAGTCCATGTGTGCTTTAATATCTTCTTCTGGTTAATCTTTAATTTTGCCATGAACAATTATATGAAATTATATTTTGAAATGGAATCCATATCTTTGATGTATTTAAAATATTTTGTATACATCTCATTCAAAAATGGACCCACTTGTCCAACAGTGGTCCTGTTAGATCATAGTGGAGCCAAAAAGTTTCTGTCACCTAATGATGTGGCTGTGATAATGTCATGATATTGATGCTGATGTTAATAAACCCAGGGTAATGTGTATGTCTGTGTCTTTGCTTTGAACAAAGAAGTTTAAAAAAATAATA
Organism: Heterocephalus glaber; assembly: GCF_000247695.1. Next base: position 3,733,091 of record NW_004624850.1, on the reverse strand, counting down.
AAAGGTATACTATTTTAAAAATGGAAAAATGGGTATAAAATAAAAACAAAATATTTCTGTACAGCTATAATGTGTTGTGTTTTAAATTAAGAACTGTTAGAAAAGAATAAAAACCTTAAAAATAAAAAATTATAAATTAAACAGTTACATTAGGCTAAGGTTAATTATTGAAAAAAGAAAAATTTTACTTATAAATTTAGTGTAGTCTAAGTATACAGTTGTTTTCGTTTATAACTAAAACATCCCCCCTTATAAGCTCCCAAGTGGAACTTTTGTGAGATGGCTGGATCATGAGTGTGTGATATGGCATCATGGGTGTGATAAGTGGATTAGTTCACTGATTGGGTTGGCATAGTTTTGGGTGTGGCTGGATGGATTTACTGAAGACAAGACCCATCCTGGGTGTGAGTGACACCAACCAATAGGCTCGTAGCCTGAATGGAATTTAAAAAAGGAAAGGAAAGCTCACTGCTGCTCCTTTTTTCTGCCTGCCTTGCGATGGACTGTTTCTCCTCTACCGTGACTCTCTGCTGTGCAGCCCTGCCTTAGAGCCAGCCAACTATGGACTGAAAGTTCTACAGATTGATCTAAAATAAACCTTTCCTCCTTTAACTTTTAGGCATTGGGTATTTTTTCCTAGCAATGAGGAAGTAACTAAGACAACAGTATATATAAAATCTGCAGCAGTGCACAATAATGTTCTAGACCTTCACATCCATACCATACTTAATGATGCCTCCAGAGTAGCTTCCAATCCTGCAAGCTCCAGTCATGGCATAAGTGTAGATTTTTATACCATGTTTTTATTATACCTTTTCTAGGCATATATAGATACTTATATTGTGGTACAGTTGTCTACAGTATGCAATCCATGAATGTGCTGTATAGGTTTGTGCCTCAGAACAATGGGTTTTACCAAATAGCCTAGGTGTGTAAAAGGCTATCCCACATGGTTTGTGTAAGTACATTCTGATGTTCACATGATGAAAATGCTTAACACCACATGTTATGGCTTCATATCTAGTTGTTTCCCCAAAGCCTCATGTGCTCATAGGCGGGGCTTTTGGGAGTGACTGGATCAAGGGTGTGTGATATTAGATTAGTTCACTGATGGGTTTATAGCTGGGTCTGATGTTAGGAAGTGAAGCCTGGTGAGAAGAGGTGGGTCATTGGGTGTGGCCTGGGAGGATATATATCCCTTTTCCTCCTGTGATCCAGCTCTCCTTCCTGCCTGCCATGCCGTGAGTTCTTTCTCCTCTGCTGTGCCCCTCTGCCATGCTGTGCTGCTGTGGAGCCAGCCCACTGTGGAATGAAACCTCTATAAACTGTGAGCCAGAATAAACCTCTCCTCTTTTAAGATGTGAGTGTTGGGTATTGTGTCTCAGCCATGAGGAAGTAAGTAAAACAGTACCTTTCTCAGGATTTATCCCTATGATTAAGTAAAACATGACTATTATTTTTCAACAGAATCAAATCTACCTTGTAAAACAAAAATGTATGCAATTGAGTAAGATTATACTTGTTTATATGGAAGATAAGTAAATCCTCACAAAGATAGGAATTAGGTATTTAAATATGTGTGTTTTATTAGATCTTCAGTGTTAAAACAATTTTTAGGTTACTAAGTTTCCTAGAAATTAACTGAAATTTTACATTGTATTTAAAAATGGGGGCTGGAGTTTTAGCACAGTGGTTCCGGTGCCTGCCTCACAAGCCCAAGGTCTTGAGTTTGATTCCTGGTACCAAAAAAAAAAAAGGAACAATTTTAAATTATAGAGCTGATATATTACCATTTTTATTTTGGAAAATTTAATTTCCAAAGAAAATCCTGCTGAGTACAGCTTATCTTGTCAAATGCCAAATTGTTAGTTCTTATCTCAAAGAAAGTGCTTCTTATAGACAGCACTATCCTTTCTTAAGAAATAGTGATGCCTTTGACCAACACAGTTTAATTATGTCAGAAAATTATTTTTAAGAATTACCTGTTGAGGCATGAAAACTAAGCATTTAGGTCCCAGGGATGAGTTGTAGGATTCTTCTAGCATTTGTGTTTGTGTCTGTAGTACCCTCCTTTTTTCTTCTACTGTTCTTTTAGTAAATGATAGCCACAGCCTTTCATACCTCTACATTTTTATTTGGAAAGATAAGTGTTTGACACGAGTTTCTTGGATGACATAAATGTGAAGGGGAAAAAGCCTTTAAATAATCTTTGAGAATTTGTTGAGATAGGAAAATTGTATGTGCCTTTTTTCATCAAGTTTTATATATATTATTTTATCATATTAGTTATATTTATTTGTATTTATCATTTATCATGCTTTTTATCTACTTAATTTGTCTTTACTCAAAAATTATTAAAATTGAAATTAAATTTGAAAGTATGCCTTTGCTTACCTAAAACCCTTTCCCAGAGGCAGTTGTTATCCATTTAATTAGATTCTTTCTGAATATTTTTATTGCATACACTAATACATAAATATATGTGTACATTTTTGAAATTAAAAATCAGATAATGAAACTCTTAATTAACTTTAAATATTTCTTAAACGGTGAACATTTCACCATATCAGGCTGTAAGAATATAATGTCTACCTCACTTCATTTTGCCTACACCGTGGTATATTCTATCCTATTGTTAATAATGAGAAGGACTTAACCCATTTTGCTGGCTTTGAAGATGGAGCATCAAGGCTGTAAACCACAGTATGTGGTAGCCTCTGGAATCTAGGAATGGCCCTTACCTTCTACCAGAAAGATAATGGGATCTTTACTGCTGTATTGAAAGTAACTCAATTCTACAATTACTAGAAAGAGCAGGAAATAAATTCTTTCCTAGACTCCGGAAAGTAACATAGCTCCTCTGACTCCTTGAGCTAACAAATGACAACTATGAGCACCATGCTGGACTTCTTATCTCTGAACTGTAAGATAATAAATGAATGTGGCTTTAAAGCAATAAGCACAGTTTGTTATGGAGCAACCAAAAACCAATATAATTCACTTTAAATATTTTACTTTAATCAATGCTTATTAGTCTGTCTCATTTTTCAGGGGAAAAAATGGGAATATACCTTATAAAAACAAAATTCACAACAACCTCAGCTATACAGAAAGTAGTGCAAAAATTTAAATGGAATAGTATATATGTTGTATTTGAAAAATATAGGTTATAGGGATGGGCCTAGTTTGGGAAATGGGATGCCATTTCAGCATGGTGGGAGGTCTGAAGCAGGAGGATTGCAAGTTTGAGGCCAGACTGGGGTATCTAGTGAGACCTTGCCTCAAAAAATAGGTTATAAATAAAAGACATGTGGAAGATATGAAATTAGATATAACTTTCAAATATTTAGTTATTTATTTTTTAACATATGAATTAGTTAAGGTTAAAATTCTTTCATTAGTTCTTTTTCTTTTTCAAAGTAGCTTCATTCTTGATTTGATGTTTTAAAATTTTTTTTCTTGAATAATCAATGATAAATGAGATTTTTAAAAATACATTTTTCAGATTTCTCTGGAAAAGGGTGTAACTGTGATATCAGCAACTGGGTCAGCTGTAAAAATTTTTGAAAACTCATTTTTAGTTTTCTTCTTAGTGAGAACTTTGCCACAATTTATTTTGAGTTGTATAGTACAATCCATGTACCCTAACAAGTGTGCTCTGCCCTTTTTAGGCTTTCAAAAGATCAAAGCCTATTTTAGAACAACTCTGGTATTATTTGGCAATGTTGTCTTTCAAACTGGTATTGATTTTCAGCTTTCATGTGTATGTACACATGCATTCCTTTTTCCTGTGTGTAATAATAGAGTTCTCTGCTAGATAAAATGGCCCCTGCCTACAGGAAATGAGTCCCTCTAGAGAGAACAAAGACCTGCTTTTTCCCACCTCACCCTCAGTCATAGCCAATCATCTGCCTCCACCACACTCCCCCGGCCCTTATAAACCTCACCCAGCCAGCCCCTAGTTGCTGCTCTCATCATTGTTCCAGACAGATCGGCAGCCCTGTCCCTTAATAAAAGCCCTGTTTTGGGTGTTCGTGTTTCTGCTCATTTTATTCTCTCATTTTATTTCAGTCTACTTGCTGGTGTAAAGTGGCATGTTATCTCTCTAGACCTTTTTGGTTATGCAACATTTATGTGAGGTTTCCAAGATGAGGTAGTGTATGTCCCAGGTGTCTTAATCTTGTCCTTTAAGGATTGTCCTCTTCCTTCTCTTAGTTTTCAGGTGTAATTTTAATTTGCAAAACATTTGTCTTTTTACCTTCTTCTGAAAAATGATGTTATCATAATAGTAGCATTATTGAGGTTATCATCTTGATTTTTTAAAATGTTGAAATGCCTTTAGCTGTGGAAGAGACATGCCTATAACAGGAAGAACCTTTGCAGTTGGCAAATACCCTTTCACTCCTGTGATGTCCTTGGCCTCTCTCTATAACTTACAATGTCAAATTGGTGACACATTCTTTTGTATGTGAACATGAGTGGCCCATAAATGTTGATGGTTAATTTCTAATCCCACATGTGTCCTGCCCTGTAGGCCAGGGTGAATAAGTTCATCCACTATTCTTAAATCATACTTTTCCCATTAGACTTCAGAGTGAAACTTGTAGTTTCCTTATTAAGAGTTTACTGCAAGTACTTGTATGTTGGTTTCTTTAAAGTCTGGCCACTGTGATTGTGAGTTACTTTTCTTTACAATTATCTTACCACAGAGAAATCTGTTGTATGTCATTTATGATGTTCTGTTACTTAGTGTGGAAATAAAAAGTTGAATGGAAAAAACATTTTGGGGCTCAAATACAATTTTTTTTTTTTTTTTGCAGTACTGGGGATTGAACTCAGGACCTTGTGCTTTAAAGGCGCAGTGCCACTGAGCTAAATCCCTGGCCAAAATACAAATGTTTTTGAAGCTCTAGATAATATTTTCAGCAAATGCTGATGAAATATATTTAAAAGACAAAGGATATTGCAATATTATTCTGTAACCAAAGTCAGCTACATATGAAGAAGCAGAAAGTAATGAATGAGGGGCAATATCAAATTGTTGTCTACACCCTACCCCCAGGCATTCTGCGTAGAATGGAAACCTATGGAAGTGAGGGTAGGTAGAGAGGAAAAAGTTATTTTCAAAATGGAGAAAGGGACAAAATTTTGACAAATGGAGAAGATTCATCTATTTCACAGTTGTCAAAAGTCAGGGAAGGGTTATGAAAAGACAGTTATAAAAACTCCTTCAGGCCGGGGATTTAGCTCAGTGGTTTCGCCACCTGCTGCACAAGTGCAAGGACCGAGTTCGATCCTCCGTACCAAAAAAACCCAAAAAAATCCCAAAAAACTCCGTCATTACTGAGCTAAGTCCCTGTGGAAGTTAACTGATAGCAGTACCAACTCCATAAGCTAAGTCTCACTATTTTATCCATCTCCAAAGGGGGTTGCTGAGAATTCTTTGTGGACAAAACTGGCTTGAGGCCCATCAGACACTAGGGAATGGGATGGCTGACTGCAGTATCTACATTTCACTGCTTCATACTTTCCCTAGATAAACATATTATAATCTTCTCATGTAGTAAGAACGGGACTTCAATATACATGTTTTTCCTTCATTCACTCTTAGAACAAACAAATCACTTCTTGGTATAGCAGAAGAAAACATGTAACATGTTTCTAATATTTTGATAACTGTGTAATCTTAAAGATCTCTACCAGTGTGTATGAAGGTTGAACAAGTGATATAAAAATACCATTAATTGATTACATGTTCTAGGGCATGGAAACTACTGCATTGCTTAAGCAAATTAAACAGATTTTTATCCAAGATAGTCCAATATTATGGATAAGGTAAATACCTTCATTTCATGTGGGAAAGTATAATGTGATATTTTGTTTTCATAAGTGATATGTAATAGACACATTATGTTCCTTATAATGTATTCTCTAGGAAACAGAGGCTAAACATGCATTTCTATACTTAATAACTTATTTATTACACATAATAGTTTAAATAGCTACAGAGAATCTTCTAGAATATTTTTTCCTATTAGCATTCTCTCACAACATTATGCAGAGTTTTCCATTAGCAGAAAGTTGACCTGCTTTTCCTCAAACCCAAACTATAATCACAGAAGTGGAGAAAATATGTTCATTTATTATTATGAAAAAAGTACTTGTTTCTGTCTTACACATTTTCACAGTTGCTTCAACCCAAAACCACACAGAATGAAAGTACAATATAAAATAGTTTTCTCATAAAAATATTTGTTCTATGAAGAAATTGTTGTTAAATACTTTTGAGTCAATAAACCGGTAACTTTCAGATGGTATTGAATGGTATTTCTGCTAATATAAATTCAGCAAACTTTTGTCAGTTTCAGTACATGTATTGGGAGTCCAGGAAAACATTATCTGGGAAAATTTTACTAACTAATATAGCAATGAATGACTTCAGTTCTTAATAGTCTTTTACTCTGTGTTTGCTTATTATATTAGTTCTGCCATGAATTATTTATTAAAACAAGTTTTACATTTTGTCTCTAACATTGTGTAGTATTTATATGCCTTTACTTGGTATTTGTAAAATTAGTAATAATTTTTAGTATAATTGGACATAGAAAATATTATGACTTATTTTGATATCTATGAAGTGTATATTACTTTTTGAGAATTTGACAGGATACACAATTAGTAAGGAAATCTCCTTTTTTTCTGATCTGGAATAGTCCTAAAATAATCTTAATATCTGATAAGTTGAAATGATTGTAAGATTTCTAGCTATGAGCTGACAGATCAAGCTTAGTATTAGAATAATTCAAATAAAAAGCTGCCAAATCAGGAAGCGAATTGTGGGAAATGGGCTCTCAAGGGGTCCTGGAAGGCGGAAGTCGGGGTGCTATGCATGGATGCCCCAACATAACAGTTATTTTCTAGAGCTGTAGACTTGCTGATGCTGGGGTGGGGTTCAGGATCAGCAATAGAGTTGAGATATCTATAACTTACTCCTACTGATATCCTAGACTGCATAAGTGCATAAATTAGAAAACTGATGGAAACCCTAAGTAATAAAAGATTCTAGGCAGCAAGAAAGTCAGTTTCTCAGGTCTGACAGTATCATGGACCCATATAGGTCTCCTTTAGAGATTCTGGGGCCAAAGGGCATTGTATTGACAAAATTGCACCCATTTTCCAGCATAGAACAATACATAACCACTTTGCTTCTGGTAATATTTTACAGGAACATTTTAATTAAGTTCAAAACTTTATCTATGCTTACAATGAATTTGTATGTGTGACTGTGTTTCATGCATGTATTTGAATGGGAGAAGTGGTTTCACACCAAATTGTGGCTTTATTTTGAACAATATTTATGACGATTGCATTAAAATGTGCATTTTTCTATCTGTGGATATAATTCATTTTGGTCTATTTTCTTGATATTTATAGCATAATGATTTACTTTTGTTTAATGTTTTAGAAAGCTTGTTGAATATTCTGTTCTCATGTTTGCTAATGTCTGAATTTTAAGTTTATATTGTTTTATATCATTCTGTAGTTAATGTATTTACTAAGGTTTGTCTTTTAAGTTAGATTATGTTGATAGTCATTGCTCAAACACAAATTTTGTTCTCTGCTGAGGGTGTTGTGAGGTGGCAAATAAATTTAACTGAGTAGAATCAAACTGAATTCTGTGTTTAGATTGTAAAACTAGAACTATGTTTTGTGTCATACTTATATAACTGTGGCTAAAGATGGATCAAAATTGTATTCACAAACTTTAAGTGTCAAAAAGAAAAATAATGGCAGACTCTTTCTATAGTGGAAGATATTTAATCTTGATAGTGGCAGCTCTTTCACCTTCCTTGATCTGTTTAAGAGTATCTCTATTCTTTGAATCCTTTGATGATGGGGAAGTCTTAAGGACATGCTAGTAGGAGCCAGCTTCCTTGTTTTTCAAATGCCTTGTTCTGCTAGAGCTGCAATATGTATATGTAAAAATAATTTTTGTTAGTTATTTCAACTGTAGTATAAAAGGGAAAATGAATAAGAAATGAAAATTGATTAGTACTACCACTGTTTGTTGTGATAAATGACCATTTGGGTAAATGCATTGAATGCTTGACAATAGGACTGCTTTCCTACTAACTAATGCACTAATTTATTTTTAACTTGATGGAATTAATTAATTTTCTCTGAATCTTGCTAGAGAGCTTTTATTTTTGGATTGAATGGTGTAAAGGTTCGTGTGTGTGTGTGTGTGTGTGTGTGTGTGTGCCTGCACATGCGTGCACGCTCAATTTTGTCTTCAAAATATGGTCTTCATATTCTTCATGACCACACCGGCAGTGAATCATTAGGAGAAAGACTGCCATGTTTCATATAAATCATTGCATTCCAGGGTGTCTCATGGTTCAGTGTGGAGGAAAGCGTTGAGTTTCTTTAATTTCTAATTAAAGATGTGCTGTGTGAGAGCCTTTGGAACTGCTATCCTAATCCTCAGTTCATATATTTAGACAGTTCTTCTTATTACCTATTCACTATAAATGAAATAAAGATGAGTTTACACCAAATCATGGTTATTTTATCATTTATGTTGGCCTAAAGGAAAAACCAAGATATAATGTCTTCCTAGTTTGTCTTTTTAAGTCTTTAATGTTTCAAGTATCAGTAGATGTTCATATAATGTTGAGTCTCAGATTATATCTTATCCAAAATTGGATTATTGTAAAAAGCAGTTTTATGCTGTAGGATGCATGATAAACATTTTAAATAAGGTCTTGTTTATAAGGCTATACATACACATTCTTAAAATATGTGTATTTACAAATCACATTAAATTCCAGTTATTGCTGATTCTTCTTTAATTATGTAGTCTATAATTTTTAAATTAACATCAATTTTATTTATATTTAGGGAATTCCAGGATTTCCTGGAAGCCAAGGCTTAATGGGACAAAAGGTTAGTATTAATGAGAGCTGAAAGATTTGGACCTGGATACACTTATTAAAAGAGTGAAGGGGTGGTGCATTGCTGTCTTCATATGGAGCACATAATTTATAACATTCATAGTAACAGTTATTTGTTCAAATATCATAGTTTTTGAAAATGTTTGTTTTCATTCTTTTTGTTTATATAGATAACATTAATTTTGATTTATATATGTGTGTGTACTATTTTACTTGATTACTTTTCTATGTTGTGCTCTGAGAAAAATCTTTTACCATAATTTATGTCCTGAGTTTATTTTTAAATATTCTTTTAGTACAAGTACCTTGGTAATAGACTTTTAAGTTTTTATTTAACTACAAATTTCTTTATTTTACAACGATAATTTTGGAGCACACCACTTGAGGCTATTTTTTTCTCTTAATACATTGAGAATTTCCTTCTATTGTTTCCTGACTTTCAATGTTAACCATAAAAATCTGCTGTCATTATATCTATCATTGTTTAATAAGCAATCTAGTCCTTCCTTTTGGATTCTTTTAAAATATTTTTATTTGTTTATATTGTTCTCAAGTTCACTAAAAATGATCTAGTCATGGATTTCTCTTTACTTATCCTCCTGAGAATCAAGTTTCCTTCCTTGCTTTGTAGATTTATTTCTATTAATTCTGGGAAAATCAGCCATTATCTTCATATTATTTCTAGTTTATTCATTTTGGGATTTTTTTATTTCTTGCAATTTTGATTTTATATCTCTTAATGTCATCTTTATATTTTCATATCTTTGATTCTGTCTTCTATTCAAGTTAAATTATTCAGAATTACTTCTAGTTCACTTATTCTTCCTGTATTGTTTCTAACATACTGTCTAAGCCATCATTTGATTTAAAAAAATGTAAATAAACTAGATAAAGTGGAGCATTCCTAATTCCAGCACTTAGGAGGCTGAGGCAGAAGGATCATGAGTTCAAGGCTGATCTGGACTACATAGTGAGACCATATATATATATATATATATATATATATGTATATTTCAATATATATTATAATATATTATAATGTATATTTTCACTTTCAGAAATTCTAGTTTTTTAAACAATATCTTTTTGGGGTTTTTCCTGTTATATTGTTTTTTAAACAATATCTTTTTGGGGTTTTTCCTGTTATATTTTCAGTTTTAATAATCATTCATGATTCTGTTTTTTACATTTTAAATGTCTCATCTGTAGTTCTCATGCATAGCTCTCATATGAAGTTCTATTTCTAATAATACTAATATTTGTAATTTGTTATTGTCATTGACTCTCAGTCCTGTGGCTTGCTATCTCTTGTTTCTTTGTTGTTGATTGTGAGCTCATTGCTTCCTCTCAATTTTGTAGAAGTCTTTCAGCATAACTAGTTCATGGAGAGCTGACTTCTGGTAGCTATACCATTTGACACCCCTTTCAAAATCCTGAAATGACATAGGCATTAAAGAATTCTGCCTTCTCCCTATGGTTACCCAAAATTAAGTTTCCTAATTGTGTATGCACACTCATCCCATTTTAGTTCTACTTTTTACCTTTATAAGATTTCTGCATTGTTCCACAGGCTCAAAATTATAGCTCCAACCCAGAGTATATATATCTGAAATGGCATATCACTATTTCCCCTACTGCTTAGAAGATCAATACTCAGTCACAGAGGGGTTTTTTTTTTAAGGATTTTGGTTCTAAATTTAGTATCTCTTAGTCTAAATCCTGTTATTCTAATCTCAATTTTTATTTGCTAATCTATATTCACTACCGTAACTCTTACTCTGTATGAGAAATAAGTTTTTCACTTGTTTTTCTTGTCTTACATCACCAAACATCTGAGCTACTAGGTCTTCCTTTCATAGAATGGCAAGTGTCACTCCAGGTTTCACTATGGAAATATGTAACTGATTCTGCAGGCACCAGACCCAGATATTGTAGGTATTGGATCCCTGATTTTTCTGCTTTGCTTTGCTTCTTTCTCATAGTAGAGAAAGGGAAGGCAGATAAATTGGAGATGGCTGTTATTGAATTTTCATTCTATAGTGCTTTGGTAGAATAATTTTTAGAATGAATTGATAATGTACAAATTTTAAATTTGATCTGCATTTTATTTTTAGGGAGAAATTGGGCCTCCAGGACCACTAGGAAAAAAAGGAGCTCCAGGAATGCCAGTATGTTTGAGTCATTATAATGAGGATGTTTACAGCATTGCTACTATGTAGAAGGAGTTTGTATCTGTACAAGATATAGCATTGAGATTTTTGAACTATACAAATTTCATCCATTTGTATTTAAAATATTGTATTTATTTCCATTTTTCTAGAGGTGTCAGGATTTCTTCTGACTCTCAAAAGTTGGACACTTAAATAAAAGTCAGAGCCCTTTAGTATAGATAAATTTTAAAAATCAATGAATTAGATACTCATTAATAAGAATACTAAGCACAGTGAAATAGAATTAAACTCAATAAGTATTCTTTTTTATTTGTAAAATAGCTACAACTAATTATGCTAATGAAGGAGAATATATTCATATGAGGGGGTATACAAAAATTCTAAACCAGTGAATGAATTATTTTACAAATTTTAGGAGGAGAAGAGACATATGTATTTGATTTTTAAAACTATGTAAATCTAATCATGCATGTGCAAGATTCCAAAAATATTTGAAGTTTATTACCAGAAGTAATGTTGATTTTAATCTGTGAATCAAACTGCCCATCATAATTTTCATATTTGAAAATATATGACTCATTTAGTTATTAAAAATAGATGTTAAAAATAGACATTTTACTTAGTGCTTAGTAAAAGATTTCATGAATTTTGCATCCAATCGTATATGAGAATATCCATTAATATGAATTTAAGTTTGAAGACACTGAAAAGAAGATTCTTTCCCCTTCAAAGTAAAATGGTCTTCTTCCATTTCATAATCACTACAGACTATTTATGAATTTAAATAATTAAATTTGGTTACAAATATGTAACTTTGTTTCCAGAAAGGAAAGTTATTGGCTAGAGCTCACTGAACCTTAAGAATATTTATACTTAAGATTTTAAATATTTTTCCACTTGTTATGAACTAGCATATTTCAAATGTTGTTGTTGCAGTACCATACTATGTTAATAGCAAAGCATTGTAGTCGTGACATGATACTCTAATTATGGATGTACTAAGACCATATATTCTGGTATTATGTATTATATTCTAAATTTATTTTTACACATCACACTTGTTAAGTATTATATATATGTACATATATATGTGTGTGTGAATATATATACAGAGAATACTATATGTAGTATTAAAGTAGAAATGTATAATATACTATAATATATAGTTAGATGTTATATATATAATTAGTTATAATAGAATATAAATTAAATCAGGTCCTAATTATCAGAATGGTTACTCTTTTCTTGTTTTGAATCATATCCTTAGTTAAAAATGTAGCTATTTTATAACTTGAGGAGTGATTATTATAGTCACAAAATGTATTAAATTTTAACTCTCAAAATATTGTTCAAGATAATAGAAATTGTAAGTGATCTTGATCAAAAAAAACTTATGTAAAGAAAACTACTTCTTAGCCCTCACAACAAAACTAACAATATAGAAAATAGACATTACAAGTTCAACTTTTACAACTTTTTTGCTTGCAGTTTTTGGTTTTTTGAGCAATGGAATTATAAGGGCTCTGCTAACCTTCATTTTGTCTTGTATAGTTTGATTCCTTTATTATTCTTTGCTAGGATTATATGGGAAAATTTCCCAAATATTGTATTGTTATTCAATTCATTGATTATTAGAAGAATGATTATCTTGCAAATACAGTAACACCTTGGTTCATGAATGCTTCTGTTTGCAAATAATTTGTTTGGTAAAATTTTGCTTCCATTCACAAACTCTGCATTGGGAGACAAACATGACCACCGTCCTCTTCCCCACCCAAACACCAATGCAACCTTCTTCCATCAAATCATAAAACAAATCTGTAAACTGAGGTACAACTGTAGATATAATATTTTCATATTCTTCTATAAATTACTCCTGAAATTCTCATTTTAAATTATAGGGTTTGATGGGAAGCCATGGCTCACCAGGCCAGCCTGGCACTGCAGGATCTAAGGTAAATATAAAGAAATTAGAGAAGGGTGCACAGGTAATGCGGAAAAAAATAAGAATCAAGATACACCATGTACAGGTACAAACACCCAATGATAAATATAAACATATTGTATACCTAAAATGTACCAATAAAAGAACTTAAGAAAAAAATAAAGAAATTAGAAAGTTTGAGAACTTTTGTAAACCCAGGACCTTTCACAACTTCAGTGACAACTTTAGTCACTTGTAATAATGTAATCATGGGCAAAAGCTCAGCATATGAAACAGGCTCAAATAAAATGGATCAGGTTTAAGCAAGAGAAAAGTCCAGAATTCTTCAGTTGGTCCCCCTCCCCTTTTGATATTTTGGGACACCCAGGAACACTGAGAGTTCTCTGGAGCACGGTGCCAAGAGCAGCAACCTTGAGCATCTGTAATTGGAACAGAAAATATCTCTCACGAATTTTCCAGTCTGATATTTTTATTTAGTGGAACATATACGAATTTTTCTTTGCAAAATGCCTCATAGTAAATTTTATTAACCTTTAATTAATCCTTGTGAATAACATGTTGTATTTACTTTCAGATTAGAAAAACAGTAAGGGAAGCTGAACAAATACTTATGCTTTCAGGTTAAGTCATCTTTATGATAAAAGTGAATTCTACAAGTGAATAAAATTGTTCACTAAAAGAATTACTTTTCTTACTTGGATTTAATTTGTGGCTCCATATACTAATCTCTGTTTTAACATATCCCTGCCAGTTTTATAAACTCAAAATATGTTGACTTTGCCTTTTATATTATCTGTAGAAGTTCTAGGTTGAACAAAAAAGTTTTTTATATAAAGGAGAGAATAAAACTGGTTAAACTCAGGAAACTATTCCAAACTATTTAGCAAGTAGATTTTGGATAACCTTCCAAAAGGAAGTGATAGGGTTTCCGCTGTGGAACCATTCAGCCTTGTTGGGCACTAGTCCGAGGGAACAGACCTTGGCATACAAGATGAGTATTTGGCCTAATCTAGTCAATTTTTAATTTCTAAAATATTACAAAAAAAATATAAAATGTCATTAAAGCCCAGTGATTTGGAGAAGATGGGTACTGTTTCACTGGCATTGGACCCTTGTGAATGCTTGGGCTAGCACAAGTCCTAGTGGCAGAAAGTGTGCAGAGAGTTGGTATAAAGCCCTCAGAAAACTGTTCTTTTTTTCCCTTAAATTCTTTTATTGGTACATTTTAGGTATACAATGCACTTACATTTCTCATTGGGAACTTGTACCCTTACATGGTGTGTCTTGGTTCTTATTTTTTCCCCATTCCCCTGCCCTCCCTTCACCCCCTCCACCC
>NW_004624850.1:3686378-3713602 GCF_000247695.1 Heterocephalus glaber | reverse complement strand
CCAGATCCTCTTTTGTTACCAGTTCAGGGAGTCCAAGTGGTTGAGTATCAGAGTGTTTCATCTCATTTCCCTTGTGGGTTGCTATAGGTGATCTGGAAGTTTAGTTTTGAGACTTGTTTACGTGTCTTGTAATTTCGACTGGGCCAGGGGTAGAGTGCTGTTGGCACCCACATGGCTCACCTCCTCTACGCTGGGAGTGGTGGAACAGTGGCTCAGAAGCCCCTATCTCTGTGCTGGGAGTGGTGTAATGGTGGCCTGGAAGCCCTTTCCTCTGGGCTGGGAGAGGTGGAATGCCAGAAAACTGTTCTTGCCAAGTAGAAGTTCTCTTTAATTTTTCAAGGTCATTTTGTAAGTGAAGATAGAGAAGTTATACACCATAGTGGTCTCTCTCATGATTTTCTGGTTGCTCAAATTCTCAAAAATGCAGCCTTAGATTACATCAGGTTTTTCTTTTTATTAGCCATATCACACTATCTGTTTAGGCAGAGCTGGAGGTCAGTTGAATTTGCTGGATTTTCCATTAAAGTGTGGAGAATAATGCCTTTGCTGCATTGTTTACCATGTGAGTAGATTCTGCTGATTTGTCTGGATAGACAAGCAGTCTTTAGTATCACAGATTGCTTATTTTTAAATGATTTCCCAGGATTGTTTTTCCTTATTTTGTTAAAAATAGACCTAGGTAAAATAACACTTTTTAAGGTATGGGTAAAATTATATCTATTAATCTTTTCAATGAAATATTTCAACTTCTTTCCATTGTAGTATATTAGCTCAAGTGTTGGAAAGTTTTTTTATTGTTGTTTTGTTTTGTTTTGGAGAAGAGCCAGATAGTAAATATGTTTTGGTTTTAAGGGCCACATTGTTCTCATTACAGCCATTTTATTACTTTCTCTCGTAATATGGAAGTATACATGTACAATGTATAACGAATGGATATGGCATGTGGCTCTATTATGGTAAAATTTTATTTCAGAAACATGCATGAGGCTGAATTTAGCCCATAGAATTTAGGTAACTGAGCACTATATTAGCATATCTCTGAGAGCTTTATCAACAATACCTTTGTGAACTATACCTTCAATATCATCAATAAAAGATCTATCTAGCATGTGACAAAACAGTTGTACTATATCAGGTAGGAATAAGGCTGACAGTCTGGTAAACTGCAGAAAACTTCCAATTTAGATATTACGCCTCTTTTAAAAATAGCTACTCGCCACTTATAGCCTACTTTTCCTTACTACTGCCGATTTCAGTTTTAAAACAAATTTACTAAATGATTTTTGAATATATTCATGTAATCAAACCACATAACTTTTGTCAAGTCTTATCAGCTTTGTGTATTTTAGTGTTAAATACTTTAAGTTCAATTATTATTTTCACTGGTTTCTTACCATGAATACCCTAAAACCTTTTTAAAACTGAAAATGAAGACTCTTTTACTTATTAGTGAACCTAAGTTGGTGCTGGGTAATCATTGTCCTCCCCTGCTATCAGATGTCACACAGACAGTTTAATTATGGGCCTTTGCCAGACATTGGCTCGTGATTCAGGTATCATCTAGTTTGAAAACTAGAATTAATTTGATAATCTCTCCCAATTAGACAGTGCTCTCTCTCTCTCTCTTCCTCTTCCTCTCCCTTTCCCTCCCGCCCTCCCTCCCTCTATCCATCTCTTCTTCTTTTGAAGTATACTGCTCTTTTTTTCCCTGTATGATATTCTTTGCTCTGTCAACTTGGTATTGCTTTTCATGTTTCTGCATGTTAAAGGGGAGTGCACTAGAATACTCCAAAACAGCACAAACTAAACAAACATTTTCCAATTCATGTTTCTTTAAAAGAACCACTGTATATTTGCAGCACACTTCTTCAATTCCATACTGAAGGTGAGTCATACTGAAAAAGTGAGACAGGATGAGGATGAGGATCTTGAACCCACAGGATGCTATGAAATGCATGGCTCCTGCCTGTGCACTACAGAGACTGAGATAGTTACCGCCAGTCCCTACAGATTTCCATCTTTTCCCTTTTTCTGGGAGCCACAGCTTTAACATTTACTTTTAGAGAGTTTATCAGTGTGCAAACTCAGTTTCTTGCTTTTGAATTTTTCTTAATAAGTAGCTTTGAAGGATAGAGTCTAACTTTCAAACAATTGGAAAGGTGAGCATGTGTTATTTAAAATTATTCTCTTAAGTGTCTGCATCAAATATTTTGTAACTAAATTATTTTTAATAATTTACGTGATTTTGGTGCATTGGCAGGGGAGCAAAGGTGAACCTGGACTTCAAGGGCTCCATGGGGCTTCCGGGCTCAAGGTAAGTGTGGTCGGATGTATTGGAAACACTGTCAAAAATTACAACATATGGCCCCTTCATTACTTAAGAAAACTATCATTTTGTATCTCTAAGAAAAAATAGATGAAATTAAGGATTACATGTACAAAAAATTAAGGTAGATGAAAGGAAATGGTCAATTCAGGGTTACTTTTTTGTTTTTAGACATTATGTCATTGAGGAATAAAGATATGACGTGTTCCCTGCCTTGAGTCTTCTGGAAATGATAAAGGGTGTGCACTAATTTGAATATATTTTCTAGGATTGTATACTCTCTAAGAGCATACTGTCAACATTGTGTTCCGTCTCTTACATATATATCTAAATATTGTCAATGCTTTAAAAAAAACCCGTTTTTTTTTTAGAAAAGAAAATCCTTATAAGAGAATGGAGAGTATGGAAATTGAGTTAAGATAACTCATGTAATATTCTCTGCACTGGAAAGAGCTCAAGAATTTATTTATTTGTAAGACAATAATGTTCCATATTTATAGAAAGTAAATATGAACCTGCATAAAATTATGTACAATTATGTGGGTGCCAACATTGTCAAAATGAAACTGGAAGTTGTAAAGTAAAACAGTAGGAATTTTAATTAATAAAACATAAATCAAAACAATTAAATATTCCTCTGTAATTAAAAATCATTTTGTGAAAATATATGTAATGCTATTTGTCTTAGTTACTCTTTTTTTGTTGCTGAGACAAAAATACCCAACACCCAGAGTTATAGGGGGAAAGATTATTTGGCTTATAGTTTGTAGAGGTTTCAGTCCATAATCAGCTAGCTCCAAGACAGGGTGGGAGAGGGGCAACAGTGCATGGTGGCAGAAGAGAGAGAAAGCAACATGGGACCTTAACAGTGTCTTTCTGCCCCCTTTTGTCCCATCCAGACAACCAGGATTAGGGCAGTGCCAAGCCAGTCACTCACTTGTAATGGTTTAATAATCACAAACCCTTAATCCTAGCATCACACATTCCAGATTCAGCCACCTCAGAAAAAGAAAGTCCCATCTCATCCAAATGAGTCTTTGGGAAGACATCTACACACAAGCCATAACACCATATAAAGAACTTTACAAGATTAAAAAGCATTATACAGGGAGTGCATTTTATTGATTAAATTGTGTATATGTGTTTGAGTTAGAAAAATATAGCAAAATAATAACGGATAACATCAACAATTTTTGTTACTAACATTTATCAGTTTTGTAACAAAGGTTCTTTAAGGCAGCAATATGAAAAAAAGCAGTTTCAAGGAGAAGAGAAAGTGTTAACAAATAGATAAGCAAAAAGGGATGCTTGTGTTTATTATTTTAACTTGATAATTGTTTATTTTATTAGTTACAAAGTATAATAAAATACATATTTATAAAAATTTAAAATATGAATGCTATCAGAATTTTTCAACTGGGAAAGTAGGGAAAATACAGAAAATTTTATGGGGATTCTAATAAACTTCATTCTTTACAATTTTTATGGTTATAACTCTAAATATCAACCAAATTTTAACCATGCATTTTAAATTTGAGATATTATGAAAAGATAAAAACAGGGCATTTTGCAGCAGCAGTAGGTCTGTGATCTCTTCAGAGTTTCTGTGCTTCCTAGGGAGAACCAGGATCGAGGGGTCTTCCAGGAGATCCTGGATACATGGGCTTACCCGGGATTCAAGGGAAAAAGGTATGCATTGTTTAGCAGATATGTCACTCTAAATCAGACATGCATGTAAGGTTTCCTTTTATGGAATTAGCATATGAGAAATGGTTACATTTGTAATGATATGCCACCTTCTACATTTGATGAATGTATGCTGTGTTCAGCCCCACAATAATAGCTCTGAAATCTTTTGTAACTGTCTCCTAGGTGAAGACCTCAGAAGAAACATGCATGCAGATCACAAAATATATAAACATACAATTAAGTGATATCTTCTGAACTCAATTTTTTTTGTAGTCAATTCAAATGAGCCAAGATTTGTTTTTATTCAAGGTCAGGCACTCTTGCCAAAATATGAACAGCACATGTTTACTAAAAACTGGGACATGATTCTGAAACAATGAAAACTATGCTCAGAGTTTTTGACCATGAAGTTCCTATTTAGGAAACATCCATATTACACAGAAGTCCACTGAAAATTAATATAAGGAGTTTAAAATATAAAACATATACTCTCATTTAAAATGTTTTGGTTATGATAGTAACACTTGGTACATCACTGAGCCTTGTTTTTGGCCAAGTAAAGGAACCTTGAGTTGTATCTTTATAGATACTATTAATTATTTAAGAGTATTTTGAAACAAATTATGCCCTTTTTGTTAAAAGAGTCCATGTCATTGCAAATACATACATTTCAGATTAAAAGTAATTATCCTGGCCGTCATTCTGGAAAGTGTATAAACAGTTATGTCTCCATCTTCATTTTCCTAGCTGTTTCAGTTTTCTACCACTTCACATTTCTGTCCTCCACGTATTATCTACTTTGTCTCTAGATTGTTGCATACAATGGGATTCTTTTTTCAAAAATTATTATTATTACTAGTACGTGTTTGCAGGACACAATAATTATATTCATTGTGGGGAGTTGGTGCATGTACGTAACTCATTTTGATTCTGTTTTTCACCCCCCATGTCTTAATCTCTTTTCTTTTTGCAAAAGAGCTACCTACCTGTTTAATATAACCTTTTATTTTGCTCTTTATGTATATTTTGAGTATGATTCTTCACCTTTCTGTCCTGGTAAGCAGGAAGCAGCACTTGCACCAATAGGCGTGACTCTTCATAGCAGCAATTAAATTTTAGTTTTAGTGAAAGGGAAATCTACTGTGAATATATGATTGGGAATAAGAGAATTTTCTTATTCAAAAACTTGTCAGTTAAAAGCAAGCTTGCTGTAAACATGAAATTTTACTCTGATTAAATGGCATGGTAGGGAAGAAAGAAAATTTGGAAACAGCATCCAAGTTCCAGCTTTGGGCAAGTACTTACCTTTCCTGATCAGCAGTTTCATATCTATAAAAATGAGGGCATTGTAGTAGTTGGTCTCTTAGTTCCTTTCTAGTTGAGAAATTCTATGAACTTATTATTATGGAATATGAATGTTCCTTCAAAAGCCCATTTATAAGCACACGTTCTCTAAAATATCATTTAAACAACATTGTGTTTTACTTTGTCATTGTTTCCTATAAACTTGTGGCTACTATTAGCTTAATGGAAGATTTTCAGTTAGATTATATAAAACAGTGTTTGTCAAACAAGACCTCTTTTGTTATTTTCTTTAACCTCAGATGGTGAACAATATAGAGAATTTTTTTCCTGGTAAAATACAGATTGTGAGGAATATGCTTTTGAATGTAGGAACACAAGAGATTGTCCTATTTTTCTCAAAGTGGCATAAAGGGATTTATTAGGTGGAAGTAAAAGTACAGACTCAAAGGAAATAGAATATGGGTCAGAGAGAGAGAGAGAGAGAGAGAGGCAGTATAGGCAGTATAGTCTGGAGCTAGGAACATTTATGTGTTTTTGGTAGTAGAAATCTGTAGAATTTGTGAATGTATAGAAAGTTTTGGCTTGGTTTACAGGAAAAAGTAATGGCTCACTCATAGGTAGAAAGATAATGACTCATTTTACAGGAGAAAAATAGGGGCCCAGTCTATTGTCTGTCTGTCTGTTTGTTTAAGATAGGTTATCTAAGATGATTTGCCTAAAAACATTCTTTGCAACTGTTGAATCTGTTTCTCTATTTTAAAGTCAGTTTTCTGCCCTTTACTTTATCAACTAAGCTAATTTATTGACCTATAGTATCTTTAAAGGATTTGAGGTGTCAAAGGCCTGGAAAAAAATGAAGCATAAATAATCCTAGGGAATGTACAGATGGATAAGCTTGGGTTACTTTGATTGTATCCTAAATGGCAGTCTTCCTAAAAGTATAATTTATAAACTATCATTTTTCCTTGTCTCTTTTCTACCTATCATTTTTTCTTTTATCCTACCTCATCCCCCTCCTCCAACACTTTGATCTTTTATTTTTAAGGGATGTCAGGAGCTAAGCATACATCTTCTTATTGCTGCTTCAGGCTGTAGGAGTTAGGGGAAACTGACCCTTTTGAAACCCAGAAGTCTCACTCTGACTGATGTAATGGAGATGAAGGAAGATGGTTTTGTTGTTTGATGAACCATCATTCTTTGATAATATGGAAAACAAGATTAGGACATTAGCAAGTCATTGATGCTTAAGCTTCATTTTATAACCATGTTAAATAAGCAGAGGCCAAGAATTAAAAGTAGAATATTGGTGAATAGTGGGTCCAGAAAGTGATGAAAGTCAGACAAAATTATGCAGCATTTGATAGAAACCTTTTATGTTTAATATTAACCTTTATTAATTTTGAGGTGTTTAACCAAGTACAATGGGTAAAGTTTGAGAGCAGATAGACTCTTCTCTGTTTTGTCAATAAGAAATCCAATTTCCTCCTTCTTTAATCATACAGCTCTTCAAAGAATACACTAAATCCAGATATTTATGTTTCTATGTGACCACTGGGTCATTAAAGTTCCTACTACAGGGCTCAGAACCTGAGATCTGGCCTCTATTCTGTAGACTTGAAAACTTTTTGTTATAGCCAGCTTCATATAATATTCATATATGAAGTTTGGATTAGATAACAGAACTGGTTTATACCACAAGGGTAATAGAATGATCTGAAAACACTGAGAGAAACCAAAGGACACATTTTTGTAAGAGCTAGTGGGGCTGAGAATCATGACTTCTTAAAGCTGTAGGTTAAGATGTTATAAATGTTAACTGGAGACTGTCAGTACGAACTGGTACAGTATTTGAAGCCCCTTTTATATCTAGCCTAGTTTCCTCTGTTTACATATTATTATCAATTACTCTATTTAGGTTATACTTTCCTGCCGAGTGTTTAAAATGAGGTCAAAGTCAGACTTGTATTAATCAAAATTTGTCTTTCTGCCTCTATCTATCTATCTATCTATCTATCTATCTATCTATCATCTATCTATCTATCATCTGTCTATCATCTGTCACAGTCAGTTAGGGATCCTTGGGGGTTACTTATGGGACATGTAAGGAGCCTCTTAGCTCCTCTAGCTTTTTCTTCTACCAAATGTGTCATTTGCCAGGAAGGGTCACAATCTTGCTTGACCACGTGGCTTTCCTTGAAAGTACAGAACGATCCCCTCTTTAGTGACCCTCCTTTTTGCAAAATGCACGTTGGTTGACTCCTGTTATCTGGGGTCCAACAGTCTCCCTAGCTGACTCACTGGAGTTAGAGGGCCCTTTCAGAGGGATGCTGTTATGTCCTGGATGACCTTGGAGGGCAAGGGCTAAAAAATTGGCTATCCTTTTAGTATTGTCATTTTCCTTAGCTTTGGGCGCCAAACCTCAGGTGTTAAATACCAAGAGGGTCAGTGACACTAGTCTTGAAGTGGGACCAGTAAGTCTTAATCCTATTATAATCTTTTCTGAATACTGGATACTTTGAAATATAAAGTAGCTCTTTATATTTTAGAATGGCATTATGACATATTATGCTTCTACTATCTGCCCAAATACTGTTAGAAGTCCATATATATATACATATATATATTTATGGAAATTGCACAATATCTTATATTCTTTGATGATGAAAAACATGCTTATTTGAAGGGATACTGCTATATTATAATATATATTTACTGCTTTTTTCCAGGGGGACAAAGGAAATCAAGGGGAAAAAGGCATTCAGGTACGTTGTTTTGCTTGTTTTGTGTTGTTTTTGTTTTAGCATAGCAATAAAATAAGGGCTTTCTTCTTTAAAACTCTTATATGGATTTTCCAATTTCTTCCTATTTCAAGATTAACACTAATTACTAATTTTTATCTTTCTCCTTTGGCAACTGAGCTTTTTAGATGACACCAGGTCTAACTTCAAGGTTCTTTACCATTTCATTGTCATGGAAAACTGGAGAACCAAATGTTTCAACAAAGTAAAGACATTAATTTTATTTCTCTTATCTATTTATATATTTATAGTATGTATATTTCCAACCATGATTTGAAATAGCTTATGGCAAAAAGTTGATAAGAAACCATTAATACCAAATATAAAGCATATTCAACCTATTACATGGGAGAAAAATTATACTAGAAAACTATATTATGCTGAGGAAGTGCTAGGATGATTTAGAAAGGCACTGAGTTTTGAATGTCTTAGCAACAAAGGCCAGGAGGAGAAACATGCTTCTACTTTGGAGGACAAAGTTAGTTTCACCAAAGTTAATTTAAGCAACTATAGAATGGGTTTTTTCTTTAACTGAATACTATTCATGGATAGGAAACTATTAAGTAGGTTGTATACCTATCTACAATAAATTATATCTATTGGTCTTTCAATATTATAAGTTTTAAAGTTAAAAAAGTTTTCCAACCATAAATCACAAATATAGTTTTTAATAATGATTTTAGGATTACAAAGTTCAGTTATACAGGCTGAGATTTACTAGTCAGAGTAAGCTTAAAATTCAAAGAAAAGCACTTTGAAACATTTCACAAATATAAAATCTTGGAGATATGGGAATAATTTAAAATTGAAGTAGTAATAGTAAAGAATTGCTGTTTATAGTCCAATAGTCTCTACTCATGAATGTATTCCTCATAACATGTATGAAATATTTTACAGTGGCATGACAAAATTCAGTTATGTATCAGACATTTTTCACTTAAAAGTGAAAAGTAGCATTATAATATAAAAAATAAAGTACCTTTATAATATAATCACTGTAATTTAATCTTGAAGTAAGGAGCAAAATAAATTTTAGATATTTATGGCTCCACACCCATGTGTTCCAGTGCCCATCTTGGTATTTACATTTGGATGCCTCAAATTGACTCAAATTCAACATGTCCAGATTGACTTTGTCATCTTTCCCTCAAATCCACTTCCTACTCATACATTCTTTATCATAGTAATTTGGTACTACCCCTACTCTCATGTTAGAAGTCACTCTAAAACCAGGTGTCTTTTACATCCAGTCATTCAATCACTCTAAAATATCTTGTGATCTTGACTCCTTCTTCCTGTTCTCATTGACCCAATCATTTCCTATTAGGGATTCTATTTGTGCAGTATTTTCCTAACTGATATCCTTGAGTCCAATCTACTTTCTTTTCACACTTTTGCCAATATGTAGTTGCTAAGCCATGTATCTGCCTAAGAATCCTTTCATGCTGCTCATCACCTTAAAGATAATCCAACTCATGAAGTGTCTCCTGGCTTGACTGACTCCTCTTCTTTAGCGTTATTTCCTGCCTGTCTTCTCACCATTATCTACTGTTCTTCAGCTGTTTTGTTTAAAAGGAGTTACTTGCCTTTGCCCTGAATTGACCTCCCAGGTATGCTGTCCTAGCCTTTCTCTCAATGCCAACTCTTAATGAGTCTTCAAGCCTGTTCTCAAGGCCATCATATTTCCTGCCCTCTCTGTCAGGTGCCCCTTCCTGTGTCCCAACAGTGTTCAGCCTGATATTTAATTGTATATTGTATACTTATCTGACACTGTTTTTCTCATTTTTGATTTATCTTTCCTATCACAGAATAAGTAATTTGAAAGCAACAATGATATCTTTTTTAGTGTCTTGATTTCAAGATTTTCATTCAAGTGTTTTCTCCCTAATATATTTTTTTATTTTAAAAGAAAAAGTTTAAAATTCAATATTGAACATAATTTGTATCACTTAAATTGTTAAAGTATCTACATCTATTGGATTTTAAGACTATTTTATGCTACGCATATGCACTGGGAAGATATCTGAAATTATTTACATGTTTCCCAGCAATGTGTTACTTGTCTCTAACTATAAAGTTAGATTGAAGTTCCTCTTTTTTTTTTCTTCTGAGTGATTTTCTCATTTAATTTACATATTTGCATCACTGCTTTTGTAATACTTCTGTGAGACTTCAGGGTAATACAAACTTTATATTGTGTATGTGTACTATAGGCATACAGACTAATTAAGTGTTTATTAAATTTTAAAGGGTCAAAAGGGAGAAACGGGAAGACAAGGAATTCCAGGGCAACAGGTATTTTTTTTTATTTCTAAAAGTAAAATAATCACTTATTTCATTCACTGGGCCATGCTGAGAAAAAGTTACTTTTAAATAAAAATATGTGGAGAAAAGGGTGGATTTGTCAAGTATTTTAAGCATACCAAGATAGAAATGCTAGGTGGTGGTAGTAATAATGGTTTTCTTTTTTTTTTTATTTTCATTTTCTAATAGTGAAAATAACATCGGTGGCTCTGAAGTTTGGTTTTCAGTGCTTTCTTCTAGCCAAGGAAATGACTCAAAGTAAAAACTCCTGCCCATTTCTTGGAGTAGTTACTGGTCAGAGGCAGCTAACAGCACAACATCTTCAAATCTGCCATATATTCTTGATTTTCATCTTGAAATGTGAACAGTTGGGGCCACATACAGTGAAGGAATGTACTTGTTTCCCTCTAGTTTGATAAAATATGTAATTTACTACTCTAGGGAATTACAGAAATGGAGTGTGTTGAGAAACAGATACACAATAAGGTTGTTTTGCTTCTCCCCTGACTAAACACTCCTATCAGGTAATATCTTAGAGAGAGAGATTGCCATGTGGCATCCAAGTCGAGTTCAAGCCAAAGGCAAAGGTAATTAATACTCATGTTTGCTGTAGCTTCAGAGTGTTGAGCTGGGTCCAGCTTGGTCTGGATTGGAAGGGTAAGCTGTATATGCAAGTTCTCCCCAGGTGTGGACTTCTTGCTCTGTGTGTGTGTGTGTGTGTGTGTTTGTGGGGGGAATTGAGCAATACCTCAGCTCTGGGAATAAAATGATGTAGCAGTGTCTCCAGCAAAAGACATACCTAGGAAGACTATGTAACAGCCCATAGGGCAGAGTGTTTGAAAGCATATGACCCTAAGGGTTGTCTGTAATGTGGAATGGAGAAGAGTGCTAGATATTAAGGAGTTGAGAAATTAAAATCTAACAATAGGAGCAAAAATCACTGAGAAAGGAGAAATGAATTGAATTTGACTATGTGCAACCATATTCAATAAAAAATGTCTTTTAAATTTTGTGGTCCTCAACTTGACTCAGACCTAGTTAATGACACAACCAACTCTATCTTGTACTTTTCCCTGGCAAGAAAAAATGATTCTCTCAGTTTTCTTAAATTAATCACTCAATATCTTTAAATAGCTATTCTCACAGGACCTCTACCCCTTATCCATTCAGTCTCCACGGCTCAGGGCTTTCACCAGACTATTGTAATAATAACTCTCTGCAAGGACATGTGCTTTGAATCTAAGCTCAGCCTTAGTAAGCTCACTGGCTTCAGGATGATTCTTCTTCCAAAATCCCATTCAAGTGTGTTTTTGGTTCTCACTTCTCAAGAAAAATATCCTGCTCTCCTAAGACAGAATTTGAGTTCCTTGAACAGCTTCTGCTCTGGGTTTGTTGCAATCCATGCTTCCCACAGTCAGGAACTGAGCCTCTCTGGAGTACTTAAGAGTCCATTCACAGTTGCTGTGCAGCAGCTGAGCAATCATCCCCATCTCTTCACATAAACCATCTTAGTTACCTGTCCATCTTAACTTGAATATGCTAAGGTCATATTTTCTTGGCCCTCATTTTGTGAATAGAGTCCAAGTGAATGTTTCAGGAAATCATCTTAATGGATTCTCAGATGACAGCTGTTTCCAATTTCAGCTCTAATTCATTCTCATCCTAAGAACTTACTATTTTATCTTTCTTCTGGTGTTTGTTCCAGTTGTAGGTTTATGCCTCATAGGAATCTCCTCTGCATTTCTTCAGAAATAAACCTGAATATTTAAAGAATCACCTTACTTAGAGTGTTTTACTTACAACAGGTTGAATATCTCTTGGATGAAATGCTTGGAAACAAATATGTTTCAGATTTCAGAGTTTTAAAAAAGTTACAATGTTTGCATATATGTAGATCTTTGTCCATGTATCTCTTGGAATAAGACTCAAATATAAGCATGAAATTCATTTACATTTTGTAACATCTTAGCTACAAATCATGGAGGGTTTACATGAAGATAATTTACTTCTTGTAGGGAAGAATTATATAGAATATTTTAAGCAAACTTGTTCATAAAAGCAAGTTTTACACAGAAGATAAGATACGGAATTTTCCACTTATGGCATCATGTTAACATCAGGAAAGTTTCAGATTTTAGAACACTTTAGATTTCAAATTTTCAGATTAGAAATACCCAACCTAAAATAGATTTTTATATGAAAACTAAATATTTAGTGTATTTATGCTCATGTTTTAATATGAGAATCTACCTTCTTGTGACACTAATTTTTCCTAAGTGTTCCTTTCCTTTATTTGGTTTGAATATCCAGGTTTAAAGGACCTGAAAATCAAAAGCTATGTCCCTACTCAAATGTTATATATTAAGCTTTACATTTAATTGCTTAATACCAATTTTAATTTTAACATTGAATTATGAAACACCACCTGTATGTGTTTCCTGGACTGCTATTGGGTTATTTTAAAGCCTAAGTGTACAATAAATTTGAAACATAGCAAAGTATAATTCCTTTCTTGAGAGTTCTTGTAAATGTGTCTTTAAAATGAATACAAGAAATAGAGAAAAACAGATCGCAGATAAGTGGAAAATTTTTTCGCTGATCCAACAAGCTGAATCTAGTAATTAAAATAGTGAATAGCTTCATGGATGGGTTCCCTAGTGTTTATATCACTGGGAAAAATACCATATTTTATATAATAGTACTTCTCTGATCTCTTAATTACTAGCAATGAGTGGTCTGCCTACAGAAAAAGTAGACATATTTTCTCTAATTAATCATTTTTACTGTTGTCTTTACTTTATCCTTTATAAATAGTTTTCAGTCAAAATCTAATTTAGGTGCATGAACTTAGAAAAATATGACTGCTTGTTTTAATCATAGAATAAAAGAATAAATATAGCTTACACTTACTCTGATTTTTTTCATTTTCCTTAAAAGAGTAATATATTTTAAATCCAGTATAATTACATTCTAAGATTAGAATGATTTGACCTGCAACACTAAAAAATTTTATTTGATGAGACAGTTACGCAAATTAAAATATTATCTGCACAACATAATATTTTGGCATTAGGCTTCTCTAAAACAGCTAAAAAAGATTTCTTATATGTGTGTTTCTGATACGAAATCTATCACTAATTACTAAACTGGAAATTAGAGTTTGAATTAAAGTTAAATATGTAATAAAAGTTGTATGCCACGTTATCAATACTGGTGCTTACATATTTCTTACAGTTTTTTCTCTTATTTTTCAAGGGAATTCAAGGCCATCAAGGTGCAAGAGGAGAGGTATGTTTGTTCATGTATGACTCTCCCTTTGCCCAGTACCTATTGCATCGGTCTTCAGTACTATATAAATCTAGCTTTTCATGCTTTAAACAGGAAATATCTTTCCTGTTCTTCAGCAGGAGTTACTACTTAGTGATTTTTACTGATACTAATTAGTGAATTTTAAAGTATGGATATGTATACTTAAATGGATATGAAATATGTATTTGGCAGTATTATTAGTTCTTCTCAACTGGAGTTGCAGTTTTCTGCATATTTTTCAATAAAGAATATTGTGTATCTCTGTGTTTGTCTGTCCTACTGGAACACAAGCTCCTTGAACACAGGACTTTGGCTTGTCACTAGTGTATCTCTAGCACTGTACTTAACATTTTTGCAACACACTCATTAAATAGTAGATGTCTGTAGGGCTGATGGATAAATGACAGTTCAGATGATAGGAAATTTCCTTCCAGGTCAGTGATGGAGTTTCTCATTTATTCCTATAAAACTTATACACACATATGTATATATCTTTACTCATATTCTCAAAGACTTTTATGATCCAATTAAACCTTCTGAAATATTTAAATAGAACTTGTAAAGATATATTCTGGCTTTAGAGAGGTGAAAAAGGAGAACCTGGTATTAGAGGTGCCACTGGACCAAAAGGAGAATCTGGGATGGATGGCATAATGGGGCCTGCTGGTCCCCAGGGACAACCTGGGGAAGCAGGTCCTCAAGGACCTCCAGGATTGGATGGAAAGCCCGTATGTACTCTGCTTCTTTCACCCTTTTTATATTTCAATTGCCTTTTGCTCTGTTTCTATATATATAACCCCTCATAATTTGATACAGGGCAGAGAATTTGCAGAACAATTTATTCGGCAAGTTTGCACTGATGTACTAAGAAGTAAGTATCAAGCACAGTTTTTCATAACCTTCTCAAAGTACAAAAGTCATACAGATTCTTAGTAGAAACCATAGAAGATATGTTATATAAGAATAAAATAAACATTTATAACCACTATCTGTTTTTATAAACATTTTTATAAAGATAGCATATTATTTTTTATTCATAACTTTTAATAAAGCAATTTATTGTTATTCCACCATTAATTAAATTTTTTGTAACCTTGACAACTTAATTCATAAATACGGGTTTCTAACATTTAATTTATCAATTTATTTTCAGGGACACTTTCATTTTCTCCAAGTAATTGCTGTAATAAAATTATTGCATAGAGCAATGACTATTTTACACATGCTAGAAATAAAATTACTGGCCAAGAGATATGCAGATATGCAGTGATAATAGATTTTTTTTCTGTATATTTAAAAAGTGATGTGACATTATTAACTGTGCCTAAGCAGTTAAACATAAGGAATGGTGTTTCTTTGTTTTTAAAGCTCAGCTACCAGTTTTCCTTCAGAGTGAGAGAATTCAGAACTGTGCTCATTGCCAGCTGCAAAGTGGCCCCCCTGGTATTCCTGGGCCACCTGGTCCCCCAGGCCCAGAAGGTTCCCAAGGATTTCCAGGTTTGCCAGGGAGAGACGGCGTTCCCGGGTTAATGGGAACTCCTGGACGTCCAGGTGCCAGGGGATTAAAAGGTAGTCAATGTTGTCTGAATACAAGAATGACACGTTTTGTATTCACACCCTATGTTCATTTAATAGGCAAAAGTTTGTCTTTGTTTTCATGACAAAAAAGGTCTCCTGTAAATCCTTAGTCATTTAAGTATTTATAACTCAACTGAGTTATAAGACAATTATTATTTTCTTGAAGTAATATTCTCAAGCAGAGGTTAAAATTATGAGCATGGGAAGTTACAGAAGTTAACAATATATTCAGAAATTGTATTTGAGTCCAAAAAGATCTTTATATAGAAAATCACAGACACTATTTTCTTTCATTTCATTTCAATGTTTCTGCACTGTTACCTTATACAAAATTATCTTCTAATTCAGCAAAAATTGTTTTGTAACCAAGCTTTCTAATAGCCTGCAATTGTTTCTCTTTGCCTTTAAAACTTTCTGTAAAATATTGCTTGATAATTCTTCCTTTTTAAATATTATATGAACAATTCAGATGTTTCACGAGAATAATTAAAACTCAAGTATGATTATCACAAAAGATCACTAATATGTAACGATTGGCTTTTTAAATATTTAATTCAGTTAAGTCTTTCATTGACAGACCACTGATAAACCTAGAAATTTTTGCTCAGAAATCCTGTTTCCCATCGGTATTAAAAAACCAATGATCAGCTACTTTTCAAACATATTTATTTTTCCTTTAATGCCTCCCTCTATTAACAACTTTGCAACAGTCTAGGATCCAGTGATTTTCACAGGAAAATCAGCTTTATCAAATATTTGATACCCCACAGGCCTACCAGGAAAAAATGGGGCAAAGGGGACGCAAGGGTATGGGTATCCTGGAGAACAAGGTCCTCCTGGTCCCCCAGGTAAGTACTGCTGTTGGTTTTTGTTGTTATTATTGTCTCCCTAAGTTGCCTAGGCTCCTCTTGCATCCTTGGGTCAAGCAATCCTCCTGCATCAGCCTCCCAAGCAGCGGGACCACATGTGTACAACAACCCTTCTGGCTTGCTGCACATTTTGCTTTAAGCAAAATTATGTCAAGTAATTTGAAACCAAGAATTTGTTTCTTCTTGAGTGATGCACATTTAAAATATTGAGGTTTAGCTACTGTAGTTTTTCCCATATTATATTTGTGAATCATTTAGGATTCTCCCTTGCTTGTCTTTTAGTCTTATCTGTAGCTCTTTGATGGTCTATAGTGGTTTTAATCACCCCTTCCTATCCAGAGTATAACATTACTTAATTTTTTTTTTTTTTGCACCAGAGATTGAACTCAGGACCTTGCACTTGTGAGGCAGGCAGTGGTGCATTACTTAACTTTTATGACTCAGGAAAGCATAATAATGCTTTACTCTGAGAGAATAATGAGAAATCTTAAGTAACTTCTGTTTGCTGTGCTGTTCAGTTTTACCATGACTCAGTTTCCTTGTTTGTAAAATGATGCTGGTAGTAGCATGATTCGTGATATTACTGAATGATGGAACAGTAATCATAGTCACGTTTTCAATAATTGTTTGCTGTTATTATTTTAGGTAATTTATTAAGCTTTAAGTGGCTTAAATGAGTTAATGCTGTTTATCTCTATCTCAAATACTTAAAACAATACCTATAATCATACTTTAGTGCTAAATATTTACTAGTGGGACATAGCAGTAATAGTAGTAGGGAGTACTAGGAAGTGCCTCAAAATATTCTTCTCTGTCCTGAAACCTGACTATATTGTTTTTGTTTGAATTATCGATTTTTAAATTTTAGGATTATCATCCTAAATTAAATCACTTTCCTTTTAATTGAGCTAACAAGATTATGGTTGACAAATTAGTGCTTTAACACCTATAATGACGTCTATTATTAGAATGACAATGTGTTTAGATACAGAATCAAAGTAATATTTATAATGAAAATAGTCATTTTTACCACAAATATGGCAAAAAATAGCTTCATTAGAGCTTTGGCTGACCTCATATCACATGTTAATTTAATATAATATTGACAAAAGTTAAGTTGAAAGGGAGATATAAATTAGGACAATCCACAAATTGAAATGTTAAAATGTTAGCTCAGTTTAGTCAGTATGATGATTGCTATATTAATAATCTGAGTCTATTTTTACAAAATTTATTACTTTTTTATGATGCTTTCAAAGTGGAAAGTATGTAGAATTAGCAAGAGAAATAATGCAAATGAGTGAAATTTTCAAGAGGGTTGTTTTCAGGTTGAATTTCTTGCAGAACTAGCTATCTGACCACCAATGAGCAAAGTTCTCTGTTAATATACTGTTTATGTCTGTCCTACCTTAGGTCCGGAGGGTCCTCCTGGAATAAGCAAAGAAGGTCCTCCGGGAGACCCAGGGGTCCCCGGCAAAGATGGAGATCATGGGAAGCCTGGGCTCCAAGGGCAGCCGGGCGCCCCTGGTATCTGTGATCCATCTCTGTGTTTCAGTGTGATTGTCGGAAGAGATCCATTCAGGAAAGGGCCAAACTATTAGTATCTGTTGCCTCATTCAGCAGCCTAGGCATGGTGCTTTTCTTTGTGGTCTTTTGCATCTCAGGAAGATAAATAACAGTAATCCCTTGAAGAAAAACTAAAGTACCTCGGTGTTTTTATTTTTTTCCATAAAGAAAAAATATATAAAAGGTCACATGTACTGATTCTAAAGGCTCTTCAATAATTTGGAGCCTTGAGATTAGTAGCATTAATTAAATCTCAAGGGTTTCTTCATTTTAATCCAAGTTGAATATAAAAATCCACCTTTACCTGTTAGCTAGTTGATTTTAGTCACTGTGAAATGCTTCACAACCTGTCTCCATGTAGTAGAGATTAGAGTTCAAGTTCATATCTGTGTGTATTTTATGTTGCCTATCTCGTAGTGCATGTGTCTACCTTTTCCATAAAGTATCTGGTCATTGGAGTAAAGATCAGGGTTGATATTTAGCTGCGATAGATGAGACAGTTAGCCCTCTGTATCTGGAGGTGTTACTGCCACAGATTCAACCAACTGCTGATTAAAAAAAATTTTTTTAAGTTGTGTCTGTACTGAACATGTACAGACTTTTCTCTGGTTATTATTTCTTAAACAATACTGCATACCTATTTACATATCATTTACATTGTCTTAGGTACTATAGGTAATCTAGAGATGATTATTTAAAGTATATGGGAAGATGTGCATAGGTTAGTTGCAAGTACTATGCCACTTTATAGGAGGGCATTAAGCATCTGCAGATTTGCTTTTCCAAAGATGTGGGAGAAGTTGGTACCAACAACCCCGTGATACTGAGAAATTACTGTGTTGCCTTGCGAGTCACTTACTGCAGTGTCTGGGCCTATTGGTTGGAATTAGTGGACTGCTTGTTGTTCAGTGTTTTCAATATCACCTCTGAATCAGATTAATGTGCTTTTAAATTTCATTTGAAACTCTAAAATGATGATTATGAAAAGAAAGAGTATTCATTACATTGAAGATAGTCAAAATTATCTAACATTAAAAATGTTTTAGAAAAAAATTTTAATACATAATATCTTCAAAAATGTATGTTCAGCAGTACTAAAAACTTCATACTTGCTAAATAATTGAACGTTGCTGTATGCCTTCATTTCATTTCACTTATTATATGTGTATGTTCATATATATTTTCATTGTAGCAAAGCTAACAGCAATAAATACTGCAGTTGAAAGGAATAGTTATTTCACAAATCTTAGTATGTTTTATATCTTTAGCAGACTAAAATATTATGAGCAGTCTTTGGGTACTGTACTTAAAACTTTTGTAAGGAACAGAATTTGAGATATGTCTTTGTCATGCGTAAAATTTTGTTACACTGCTTGTTATTTAGAGTACAATAAAGTTTTGTATGAACCTGATTGTAGTCTTTGTTTATATTTAATTTTAACTGATGGTTGAGTACATTATCCATATCATGTTTTCATTTATTCAATAGATATAATTTATTAGGTTGTTTACCCATTCTTAAATGATTGGTTCATCTGAAATAAGAACTTACACATTGAGTTGGTGTGCTGCTGGCACAAGCAGATGTAAACCTGCTTTCATCTTCTACCACCTGGTTATGTGTTTGAGAAGATTAAGGTCCATGGAGTTTAGTAGCTGAATAAACATAAAGTTTGTTTTCATGTTCAGCTCCAGCAAAGTGCCATTTCTTTGCTGAGGCCTTAACAATCCTACTATGGCTGTTCAAATTATGGCATTTAATTGGACCCTTGCCTTGCAAACTCAATTCATTCTTGTGGGCTGGTTGTAACTCAAGTTGGTCAATTGAAGGTTCAGGCTCCTCTACACAGCCTTCAAAGTCTCCCTCCTATATACGGGCAGATCTCAGTGTCCTTAGAGAGACATCAGCCCAGGGTTTCTCAATTAGCTCCACACAGGGAAGGATGTTGTAATGTTCCTTCCAGAACTCTTTAAGGGCAAAATCTATGTCTGAGACCATCTGGAAGTGCAAGTGGCTGGCATTCAGGACCTAGCTCAAGACTTTGTTAGTAAGTTAAAATTAAAATTCCAATTGTAACAGAAGTTGTTTGTATGTCAGGCTGCTTGTAACTCGAGGGGCCACTGTACTTCTAAGACCTTGTAATAAAGCAAAATAAAGTAGTTGGTATCATCCAACCAGCATTTATTACATAGCTATTAAGTGCCAGGAATGCAGTGACAATATAGTTAGAATATGGCCTGAGGAAACTCACCTGTAGTAAGATGCAGGTCAGAAAAGAGGTGATTCAAGTACATTCAAAGAAAGAATGTTGAAGTGCCACTCCCAATGTACTTATATTTGGAGCCAGGGGTTTTAGGAGATAATTAAGATTAAATAAGATCATGAGGATGGATCCTAATTAGATAGGATCGGATTCGTGGCTGTATAAGAAGAGGACAATCTTGCCCCACCCCCCCAGTTTCTTCCTCTCTACAGAACCCACCCCTGATTTCGAATTTCTAGCCTCTAGAATTGTGCAAAAATAAAGGTCTGTTTCTTGTGTCACTCTGTCTGTGATATTTTGTTATGGTGCTTCAAGATGACTAATGCAGATGATACTAGAGAAATGTTCCCTGAGTGAGTATAAATTGAGAATTAAAAGGCTACTATTCATATGCATAACCAAATCATGTAAACTTAGAAAAGAATGGGCAAAGTCTGGAGGGTTAGAAAAACCATAGAGAATTCTAAGAACAATAAAATCCATGGGATATGAACCACATTTATTTTCATTATCTCTTTATTTTAAAATTAGTGCCTCAAGATGAAATATTTTGGTAATTTATCATGATATGTTATGTTCCAGCATATTTTTGCCTTAGACACATTTTAGTATCACCCATAATACATCAGTTTTTAAGACTGAATAAGAAAGTAATTTTCCCTGCAAGTGCATGTTTGCACCATTATTGACCTTCAGCACCATGCTAAATGTAGTCATCAAGAAAATGGCTCATGGAACAAGATTGCCCATATTCAGATGCCTACTTTCTGTTTCTAAATGCAAGTCTTCAGAGGGCCAGTCTAGCTCATTGTGCTTAAGGTTCTCTGTATGTTAAATGGGGATAGCAGTGGAGCAGTGGTCTGGTGCATAACAGGAAGAGGATTGAATGAAATGAGACAAATTTATCAGTAGAATAAGGTCATATAATTTACTAAAACTACGTAGACAATGAAGGGTCTGCTAATGATCAGAATGAAACATTAAGAAAACTTAAAGATGTATTTTATATGTGTGTACCTGACACTGGATAAAGTTAATCTGATTCATAGCTTTCAGAACAAAACTGTTTTAAGGGTAAAAACAATTCCAGGTTATTACTGTCTCTGCCATATTTTGATCATCTTGGTCTAAAGTGTAAAAAGTGGGGACATTTTAGGAAAAAGCAAAACAAAAACTTTGGAGTTTATAGTCTGGGTTACTGTATTTTGTTTTTGGTATTTTGAACTGTACTGGTACTTAATTTCTGTCATAAAGACATTCTCAATTGAATTGGGGCTGGAACTCACTCTATGATCTCCAGTAGAGGGCAGCAAAATACATAAATGCCCTCTGACACCTATACAGAAGCTATGTTATCCTTTTCTCTTTATGTGAATCATATAAACTATCACGATGTATTTTTAGCTGGAATATTTTCTCATTTTTATAAGTATGTTTAGGTTTATTTCTTAAAATATAATTATTTCAAGGATTAAACTTTTCATAAATTGAATACCTAAATCATAACTGATGAAGTTATTTATATATTGACAATCTGCCTATCTGCTTTACATTGTGTGATTCTATTTATTACAATGCTCTAGTGAGGACCTTTCATTAACCCTTCTGGCTGATAAACTAATTGTCAAATGAGATGTTCCAAAGTCACTCCTAGAAATTCTCACTATAGAGAGATGTGGCCCATTGGCAGGATTTTATCTGTGTTATTCCTACAAGAGTCAGAAAGCTATCTTTATCATTTTCTAGAGATTGCAGTGTGTGGTCAAAGATGTGCCGCTGTCATCCCTGTACAATAGTTTGTAACAAATGTCATTAGGAGGGACTAGCAGTTCTGTGCCCAAGGCCCTGAGGCCCTGTCTTTGCAGATGGGAGTAGGATGCGGAACATAAGCAGAACCTGAAATTGAGTCCTTTCAAAAAGCAACCCATCCATTAGTTAAACTGGGTTGCAAAGGATTCTCTCTGGTATGTTTTAACAAAACTTTATCTTAAAAGTTCCATGGAATTTTTTTTTTTTTGCCCCAAATAACACATCTGAAGTAAGGAACATTACTGTAATGATAACTCACTAAATTATCCCACAGTTATGCTTTCCCCAAAGAAGATTTTCACAGAGGATTTTTGAATAAATAGGTTTCAAAAGTCCTATATTGATTTTTTTATATAAAATGGCAAAAATAGACCAGTAAAGGATTGTTCTGAACAATCCTTGAGCAAATAAAGTGTTTTTCCATTGTGTCCCCAGTTCAGTTCCCAACTCAAAATATTACAAAAATCAAATTTGGAGAGTGTCTATAGCTCCTGTTGACATTCAAAGTACAGTTAATTATGGTATAAATCATTCTGACAAATAATAAAGTTAAAATAAGTCCTGTGGGGGGGGGGAAATAGTCCTGTGACACATGACCTTAAGAGAATTTGATAACTTCCTTGCTTTTTTTTTAAATTTATAAAACAAAATGTTTGAGTTACTCTGCTTTTCAACCCTGTCCCTACGTTAAAATCTCCTAGGCACTTTTACAGAAAGAGATGGCACAAATGACTATTGGAAAAAAGGAAGGAGGTAGGGGAGGTCAAAGGGAAGGAGACTGGGAGGAATGATAAATTTATACATACTTGAATAAGTCAAAATGAAACCCACTATTCTGTATAACTGGTATTTTAAAAATAAGCCATTGTCCATTCTGTTTTCATTACAGAGCAGAACAAACTATTCTGGCTCACACAGAATACTTTTAGTGGCTTATTTTTTTTCAGAAGTGGTTTTAAATGTACAACAATGCAAGAAAATTAAATATTTAATGTTTGATTTTAAAAACAACTGAACTTTATAAATCTTCTCAGAGACCATCATTCTAATTTTATATTGTTAAGACAATATTCTCATTTTCTTCATTTTTTAAAAACTGAACACATGAAAGCATACAGAAATAGTGTAGTGATATCTCTTACATAATAAAATAAATGATTGAATTTTCTTTCTAATTTCCTTTACTTGGGCTCCACCTAGGCATTCAAATATAATCAGTTTACCTTCCTCTGAAATAAGTCTGGTTTGGAGCCAAAGAACATAGCTCTGTGGGAGTGAAAGTAATTCTGTATTTTTCGGTTTTAGAAAGCTGATGTGGTGATACAGTGGATGAGAAAAGGGATAATAGGAAAAAACATTTACTATATAATGAGGAAATGACATGACAATATTTGCATTCTAGACAGAAGATCACTTTGATTACAGGGAAAAATAGATAAAAGCAGGTTAAGGTTGGAAGTGGAGAAGCTGATTAAATGTGACCTCGGCACTGAAATAATGGTGAAAATACTTAGAGCGAAGGACAGAAGCCAGCAGATAGAAAGACCATCAGTTTGTTAGTTCCACTGCAATCGGGGACAGCTTTCAGCATGTGCCCATAACTTGAGTCCTCAGGACTCAGTGAGGGTATACCTTACTGCTACATAATGTGAAATAAATATCTCAACAAAACTTTTGGGGCTTTGCACCTGGTTGTTGGACATGGGGTTTGTTGGTTTTTTTTTTTAAAAAAAGCTTTTTTACAGGTCTCAGGGCTCTGTCTTTTAGGGGCTTCTCTAGAAAAATCTTGGCAGGTTCAGACTGAGTATCTTAAGCTGAAATATAAATGGGAAAGTATCCACTTCCGGCTTCAGCTAAGGCAAAATGTGTCAGCAGGTGTTCTGATTCTACCTCTGATGGTGACCAGAAGTCACTGTCTCAAGTCTTTACACATTTTACTGATTACACCAGTGAAATGCATCTGTTGCTCTTCCTCTGGGAGCTTGGGGAACCAGGAGACTATGATTTTATCATGCTGTGATCCTGCAGGAACATCTAATGATAAAAGTGCAATGGCATTTGTCAACAGCACCTGCCTTACAAATGTGATGGATGAGCTTTCTTATGATGACAATAAAGGAAAGCAGTCTCTCCTTTGATGAGGAGCTGATGGTCTCTGTAACAGGTGTCACTGGCTGGAAATGCTCAGTAAATCAAATTAGCTGCTTCAGATGAAAGAAAACACTCCAATCTCCCCGAATCATCTAAATTCTAGGAGGAAACACCAATTCCCTAAACCAGAAACAGGGTTGCCTGGAGGAATGCAGAACCTTAGACATGATTTTTCTTGCCTTAAGGATTAAGTAGTGATATGAAGGGGCTTGCAGGGTAGAGGATAAAATGAGTTTGAGCATGGGGGTTAGATTTAGAAATTCTTATTTGAAACCCTGATGTTTTCCATCTGTGAGCTCTCTCAGGGATTTTGGAATCACAAACTTGAATTTATAATTTTAAAAATATTTTATTAATCTTGAAATCAACTGTATAAAATATGCAAATTTTATGCATTTTACTTAGTAAAGAAACTCAGGTGCAGATTTTTCATGTTTACATAGGAATGAGAGGAACAACAAGGATTCGAACCTAAGACCTATCTCCAAAGACTAGGGTGAATATTTTACTCCTTTAAGAATTAAAAATAAGGTGAATTTTTAAAAGAGTTTTTACCTCCATGTTTATTTTTATTTTATTTATTTATTTATTTTTTGGTACTAGGGATCGAACTCAGGTCCTTGCGCTTGCGAGGCAGGCAGTGAAACCACTGAGCTAAATCCCTGGCCACATCTCTTCCACGTTTATTTTAAGTGATTTCTTCCTATTTCTCCTCCTGGCAAATTTAGTGATAAAAAACAGAAGTCTTAAAGTTCTGAGCCCACTTTAAGGATTAAAAAGGGGTGGAACTTTGAGCAATGTTCAATTTAGATGCCACATTGTGGCTACCCCACATGGACTGCTGTCAGTAGAAACTTCTTTGTCACTACACTGAAACAGAAATAGCTTCTGATCCAGAGATTAAGAAATGTATTTAATCATGCCATCTAAACAACTAGTCAGAAAGTGATAGCAACTAAGAGAAGTATTATATGTAAGATCAGAAATGCCATCAGAAAATTATTATCTTAAAGTTCATTAAATTTTTGCATTAGAAAGTACTCATTGGCTAATTGAGGCTTTGAGGGTTGCTCAGTACTGGGGAAGGGGAGTAGCTTGCCAGGTAGGAAGCAGCTCACTCCAAAAGGCACATCCTCAAAGGTAACCAGAGAGGCTTAAACCTAGTCAGTAAATACACTTCTGATCTTCAGAAAAGAAGGAGAAAGAAGAACAGAGGCTGGGGCTTGAATGTTTTTGT
Source organism: Heterocephalus glaber (assembly GCF_000247695.1). Next base: position 3,688,397 of record NW_004624850.1, on the reverse strand, counting down.
CATGGAAAACAGGTTTTAAGAATACCACTGGGCCTCCATGTATTCAAAGATGAACCTGCTTTATGAACCTGACATATTGGAAAACTGAGATATTCCCACATAGTTTACTGTTACAATTAAAAGTTTCAAGAAACACAAGGTCTAGTCAAGGGTTGAGGACTTTTTATTACAGATCTTGTGAGTTTTCCATTTTTAGATGTGAATTGTTAATACTAATTAGCACATTTAATTCAAAATAGTGTGGAAGAAAGTCTTTAGTTAAAGATTATGTTTGTTGGTGATGAAGTCGGTAAAGAACCAAAAAAATCTTTTCCTGAAATTATTTTCTTTAAAGTTTTAGATACATCTAAAATCATTTTCAAACTTCCTTCCCAGGGATATCTTTGCTAATAATATGTTTAATTCAATTTAAAAAAAATCTTATTTCTCCTTTTCAGCTTCTCTATGTTCCAGCGACAGCCCCTAATCTGGCTTCCATTCTAAGTGAAAAAATCCTTCAAACCTAGTCAGGATTCTGCCCATGGGAAAGGTTTCATCATAGGAATAAGTTCACCTACCTAGGAAAAAGGCAGCCATTCTGATTAGTTTCATGCCACATCATACCATGACTATGGTGTTCATCTTAAAACAAACTAGGTAAAATTTTAGAGGAGTAGCTCTCATAAGAAATTATCACTGTTTCCAGTAACATGCTGACAGTAAAAAATGAATGCTGTGGTCTGTCTCCAGGAAATGCTAATCACCCATTGCAGGTTTGAAGACTTCCAGGAGCCTGAAAGGAAACATTGGGCAGTTGTTGAATTCTGTCCAGAAGGACAGTCACATTAGGAAGTCACAACAGAGACTTTAATGACAAAAGCTACTGTTGGTTCAGTGACTTTAAACAAATGTTCCTCTTTAGCATTCACAGCTTTCTTAGGAGTAATAATTTCATTTTATAAATGAAAATAACAATCTGCACACTACTAGAAATGTTGCATCTAGAACACGAACCCAGATCTACCAGATTCCCAAGGTGATGTTGGCAATCTTCATGAAAGCCAAATGGGCTCTCTCTACAATCCACTTTGCAACACAATGTTTAGTTGGCAACTGAAGGCCAGCTAAGCATTTTATGGTGTGTTCATCTGGCACAGTTTTTATCTACCTGCAATTTATCTAGTTTAGCTGTGAGTCCAAGAGGGAGATGCTGCACTTGCACTGCCTTTCTCCTGTCCTTTGGGATGGCATTTGCAGGTTTCGCTCCCCTAGATCAACATGGGGACTTCTGGCCAGAGTTCCATTATCTCTCGTTATAAAGTTTGTGGTTTTAACCCTATCATACATTGTTTTTTTTGTTAGCCTCTCCCATAAGACTGTGACCTTGTTAACCGAAAGCCTCGCATAGTGTGAAAATGTTTTGAAGTACACCCTGCCAAGGCTTGATTTGGGATTTGTTTTGAGCCATATTTGTTAATATAAAAATCATGCAAAAGAAAGTGATGATGGTGACTATAGTCTTAAGATGTTAGTGAGTTAATGAGGAAAAATTCTTAGAAGAGTACTTGGAACATTGTTAAATAACTATTAAATATTGCCTGTCATTATTACCACTTTCTGATATTTGGTTTATAATAGTACAATCTCCCAGTAATGTGAAGAAAAAGACATGGAAACCAGAAGTTCTTTAATATTACAGGATTTGGACAGACCTGCCATTTGATAGGGGAATGATTGGTAATAATATCGCAGAGGATTGTTTTTAAATGTAATAATTTTAAAATACATGACTTCACTGGATGCGGTGGTGCAAACCTGTAATCCTCCCACTCTTGGAGACTGAAGCAGAAGGGTTAAATTTAGAGCCCCACCCGCATAACCTGGTGATTTAGTGAGACTCTCTCTCAAAGGGCTGGAAGGTAGCTTATTACCACAAAGGCCCTGAGTTCAAGACCCAGTACAGAAGGAAGGAAGGAAGGAAGGAAGAAAGAAAGAAAGAAAGAAAAGAAAGAAAGAAAGAAAGAAAGAAAGAGAAGAAAG